>BQNB010043046.1:0-45743 GCA_026074375.1 Tanacetum coccineum | reverse complement strand
TTTCCAGTTGCATTAAATTATTTCCTCATTGTATTAAACTATGATTTTCCTTTTGATACAAACTAATGAGACCATTGTTAAAACTTATTTATTTTAATCGTATCAACTATTGGAATAACTGATTTGATTCATTATCATTAACTCATTATTACAATTTATAATCCTTTGAGGGTCATTCTAGAACCCAAAACACAAGTGGGATAAGCCTATTAATAAATATGAAAAGCCCAAAGGCTTATACAAACTACAATCTAACACTCTCCTGCAGTTTGAGCGAGAGATGGCCGAACACTCAAACTGGTATGAAATTCCTCAAAAAGCGCAGACGGTAGTCCTTTGGTGAAAATGTCAGCATATTGGTAACGAGATGGTACATAAAGAACACGAACCTGACCACGAGCAACCATATCACGAACAAAGTGTATATCAATCTTAATATGTTTGGTCTGCTGATGCTGAACAGAATTAGCAGTCATATATATAGATTTAACATTGTCACAATAAACAAGGGTGGCAGATAATAATGGTGTATGAAGCTCTCTGAGAAGATTACGAATCCAGGCAATTTTGGCAACAACATTAGCAACACCTTTGTACTCAGCTTGAGCACTCGATCTAGAGGGAGTATGTTGTCGTTCGGATGACCATGAGAATAGATTATCTCCCAAGAAAACACAATAACCAGATGTAGACCACCTGGTAGTAGGGAAACCAGCCCAATCAGCATCGGTATATGCAACAAGAGAACTTGTAATGGATGCATAAAGTTGGATCATAAACTCTAATATGCCACGAACATATCAGAGAACTCTCTTAAGAGCTGTCAAATGAGGCTGTCGAGGATCATGCATATTAAGGCAAACATGTTGCACTGCATAAGAGATATATAGACGAGTAAATGTAAGGTAATGCAAACCACCTGCAAGACTGAGATAGAGAGTAGGATCATAAATAGGATCCTCGTTAGAACCAAGTTTGGATTCCGTGTCAACCGGCGTCCGAGTTGGATTACAATTAGCCATATGAGCCATGTCCAAAAGCTCCAAAGCATATTTCTTTTGAGACAGAAACATGCATGTAGAGTCACGCGTAACAAAAATCCCCAAGAAGTAATTAAGCTCCCCCAAATTAGTCATATCAAACTCCGTATGAAGAGAGGAGATAATACGTTGAAGTAAATCCGTAAAAGATGCTGTCAGTATAATATCACCAACATAAATCAATAAATATGCACCCACAGAACCATATTGATATATAAACAAGGACGAGTCACAACGACTCGACGAGAAACCAACCCTGTATGCATAACCTGCAAATGTTGAAACCAAGCAGGAGGTGCTTGTTTTAAATGATTTATTATATCTCAGTAATCGAAACACATGATGGGGAAACCGAGCATTACGAACTCTCGGGTGGCTTGATACATATACACAATCTCAAAAAGGTCACCATTAAGAAATGCATTCTTAACAACAAGCTGGTGAACATGCCAATTCCAAGACAAGACAAGACTAAGAACTGTACGAATGGTAGTCAGTTTAACAATATGACTAAAAGTATCATCACAATCAACACCAAACTGCTGACTACGCCCATTAGCCACCAAATGAGCCTTATACCTGCTTAATGAACCATTGGCATGATATTTATGCCGAAACAACCATATAGACCGAACCACATTATGTATTTGGTGGTTTCAGAACAAGAACCCAAGTACTGTTTTTAATTAAAGTATTATATTCATCATACATAGCATCTTGCCAATTAGGATCTGATAACGCAACAGAAAGAGACTTAGGAGTTTAGGAATAAATATAGAAGTTAAGGCTTTTGAAATAAGAGTTGGGCTTAATGGTGCCAACTTGGGCATGTGTGACCATAGGGTGAGTCCGGGTGGGAGTATTAGGTATCATGTGTGTAGTTGCTAAAGTAGGGGTAGTATGGGCAAAATTAGGTTGGGTCATAGATTGTGATTTGTTTGTTGTTTTTAGGGTGGGGTGTGTCTAGATGTGGCTGAGGGTGGTTATGACGCTTTATGCATTGGCTATGTGTTGGGCTAAAGAGTTTAGGTTAATTGGACCATTTGGGTTAATAGTTCTGTTTAGTCACTTAGGATGTTGGGGTTGTATTATGAATGATATATTGATGTATTTGAGATGGAGTTCAAGGTCGATATAAAGTGAAAGTATGTAGGGTGTTATGGTTTTTAGTTATAGAACCATACAAAAACTAGAGTTCATCAAAGGTTACATGGCGAGAAAGGATGATTTTATTAGTGGAGAGGTCAAGGCATCGATACCTACGATGATAAGCAGGGTATCCAAGGAAAATACAAGGGGTGGCACGAGGTGCAAGTTTATGAGGGGAATGAAGGTGTGGGTAACAAAGACAACCGAAGATACGTAATCATGAGTAATCAGGTTGTTTGTTAAATAGTTTAGTGCAAGGTATCTCATTTTAAATGGCAGATGAGGGTAGGAGATTGAGTAGGTAGGCAGCCATATGCAATGCCTCAACCCAAAAGGTGGGTGGAAGGTGAGCTTGGAAAAGAAGGGTACGAATGACATTATTAATAGTGCGGATCATTCGCTTTGACTTTCCATTTTGTTGTGACGTTTTGAGGCAAGAAAAACGGACTTGAATGCCATTTTGAGCAAACAAGTTAAGGAGATTGGTGTTGTCAAACTTTACCACCAATGGTCACATGAAATGCCGCAGTATAGACTTAAACTGTTGATTTACATAAGAACGAAAATTGTAGGAAATTTGAAAAAACTGTGGATTTAGTACGTAGGGTATATATCCATAATAATGAGAATAATGATCAAGAAATAAACTCATAGTATTTTAAAAACCAACAGAGGCTTTAGCAACGAGGATGGAGAAGTATAATTCAGAGTGCACAATCTAAAAGAACGTAGTAACAAAAGAATTTTGACCGGTAAATGGAAGTCTTACATGTTTGCCAAGCTGGCACATATGACAAAGATGTGAGGACTTCTCTTTATTATAAGAAATATACTAACGAGACTTAAGAGAACGTAGTACGTCTTCACCCGGGTGCCCGTAAGGCGTGTGTGTACACTTCTGGATCTTATGAAGCAAATCATGAGGAGTTGGGGGAAGGCGATGTAACTTGGGTTAAAGATCACACGAATATTACACAAGGAGGATATTGACGGTTAAGAAATCTTTTATGAGAAGAACCAAATGCATATTTCTACAATACAATTATAATCTCAAGTGAATTGAAAACAAATAGATTTTTGATGATATTAGGGTGACCAAAACATTATGTAAGTGTAAAGGACAATTAAGGGTAAGTAAGATGCTATGGCCGGTGTTGGTAACAAGTATAGATTTACCATCACCAACACAAACAGATGGATATAAACATTTATTATAAAAAGTATTTAAATTACTTGTATGTGAATTAAGATGAGATGATACACCTTGTTATGCCGGAAACAAGAACTGTATCGGTCACTTTCCAAGTTCGTAATAGTCTTAGCCCCGGTAGTTTGTTATATGACTAGTTATAGTAAAGCTAGTCTGGCCTAAGGCCATGGAAAGCCCGTAGTAAGGCTATGGTCGGCCATGTAAGTAGTATCATATACCCTCTCCATAGCTTGGAGAGGGTGGTTGGTTGTTTCATTTCTCATTTCACACACATAATAATATTATCATCTTTCTCTCTCTAAAAACTTTCCAACCCACTTCTCTCTCTAGTTCTTGCATAATATCAAAGATTACTAGTATTCTTCACACCTGTATCCATATTCCATGTCGGATCTCTATTAGCCATAGTACTAAAAGCACTAGAAAGTACACACGGAGCCGTGCCTAAACGTAGACTGATGTATTGAATGCTTTAACATATTGCTACACCAAGATAAAACAAAATAATATATATATATATATATATATATATATATATATATATATATAGGACCATTCTTTGCAGAATCACTTTTTTGTACAGAACTTACAGAACCACTTTAAACCAATTAGAATTTAGTATAATTATTTTTTTATTTAATTCAAAAGGGTATAATTGTCAAAACATATTTTGACTTTTTTTGAATTTTTTAATTAAAAAACGTTTTTTAAAAACCTTTTAATTTTTGGAATTTATTTTATTTTATTTTATTTTATATATATTTTTAGTATTTATGTTTTCATAAAGTAAAAAAAAAACTGGCGCATTTATGTTTTGTTTAATATTTGTAAAATTCCATGTTTCTAGTGTATTTGTAACTTAAATGATAATGAACACATATGTTTCTTGTGCACAATCTTTAATCTTCAAAATTTTTTAACACAAATATAGACAAAATTGAATATCAAATGAAATACATTTCAAATACATATTACAAACCAAAAAATTAAATAATAAACCTAACTTGATATCAAATGATAATACCATTAGAAATATAATTCCAACTTATATCCATGGTGTTCAAAACACTTTGTTTTTATTTTTTTTGAATTTATCTGTTTGGCTCTCATGTGTGCACTCTTCGAAAAACATATGTGCACTCTTCCAAGATCATATGTGCACTCTTCCAAGATCATATGTGCAAGCTTCGCTTTTTCAACAAATTGATTAGAACATGAAGTACCCCTTCAAGACATATGTGCACTCTTTATATCGGTCATGGTCTCCGTCTTTTTACGAAAACCTGTTCAATACCTGAATACACTAAACTTTGTTATTATTATCATAAAAAAACACAAATTCATTATTTAAAACATATACCTCCAAAACACATACCTTCAAAACACATATGCACACCATTTCATTAATCATATACTAACCTAAAACACATATGCTCGCTTTCAATGTGAACACGTATGCACTTTTTATATTGATACTTAATATGTATGCTACAAAATTGAAACTAATTTTATATTAACATGTATGCACTTTTAATTGACATGTATGCACGTTTTATATTAATCGATTCAAGTATTATTCTATTCCAATATTAAGTAATTAACCCAACAGTTTCCTTTCAAAGATGTCATAAATAGAATGTTTCTTAGTAAACATTCCAAACAAAATTTACTTTTTTTCCATCAGGAAGCATTATGCAATTCTTATAGTATATAACTTGGTACACAAGATTGCAAATCCAAAACAACTATAAAATTAGTTTTGGTTACTGTATCTAAAGTAAATTCCTACAATGTGAACCATTGCCTTCAATCTTACACTAACAAGTGACGTAAATCAAAAACCTAGTTTTTTTACAACGCGTGTCGACTAAATCAAGAACCCATATAAGACTGATGTAAACATCAGTCACCAGACTTAATTAAAATGTACGACTAAATCAAGAACCCATGTAAACCTAGTTTTTTTACAACGCGTGTTGACTAAATCAAGAACCCATATAAGACAGATGTACTACATGTAAGATCTACATCATATACAATAATCTTAGTGCCAAAAAGCATACATAATGCAAGCTATAAAAATTGAAGACGAACATTGCACAATGTAAATCCAATTTATGAACAGTATAATTACTTACAATGTAGTTAATCTTACCGAACTCAATATGAGTTGCTTAATCCTTTGCACTATACTTAATGAACAATATAATTACATAAGGTTCACATGAACAGATGTACTACATGTAAGATCTACATCATATACAATAATCTTTAGTGCCAAAAAGCATACATAATGCAAGCAATAAAAATTAAAGACGAACATTGCACAATGTAAATTAAAGACCGATGTAAACATCAGTCACTATGTGAACCTTGTGTATGTGAATGGCTCACGGTTTATATACACAAATGTGTATATAAGTGAATAATGAAAACAAGTTATGATGGCAGTGAAAAAAAAACTTACCATTCGATTCTTTGTACAAAACTTGAACATGATCGGTTATTGATAAAAGGCCGATTGCAGGTATGATCTAAAGAGACGCTAGTGGTGGTCTGTGATATTACGGTTGAAAAAAAATACACAAATAAATTGTTATGGTGGTTAAGGATTTGTAATTATAGTGGTTGGATCTCTCGTTGTGGATGTTGCTAAGGTTGGTAGTGGTAGTCGTGTGGTGGATTTTTACATAGATTTGTGATGAAGAAAATGAGTGGCGGTGGTTAGATCTTGAGGAAAGGATAGAGACCTATGAATTTGGTAAGTGATTTGAAATATGAAACTGATAACATTCACGATGCTATTTTTATGGAGAATAAAAATACCCAATTTGCCCTTAATTTATTTTATTTTTCTATAATAAGTTGTAGATATTTTCAAAAATGCCATTTTGTATTAATATGTTGTATATTATGTATTATTAAGAGTAAAAAAGGTGGTTATGTAGGTTCTATACATAAAAGTGGTTCTGCAAAAAAAATGCCAATATATATATATATATATATATATTTATATATATATTTTATATATATATTTATATATATATATCTTTTTGTTTTGGAGCAAAACAAACAACAATTGAAAGAAAATAAACTAGCCTCATTTTCTTTTCTTTGTCTATCTTCACACGTCACAACTAGGAAAAATAAACAAATATGATATGTGATGATGAATTGAACTCTTTTCTTACTTGTTTATGTCGTCTCTTTTTTTTTCTTTCTTTTTTTAGCCTGTTACGTGATAGGAAGAAGTTCAGAAGAGAATTGAGTGTGGAGAGAAATTAGAAGTGAACGATTTGCTTTGATACCTTTTAGAATACTGATTTGCTTGATTTTATTACTAACAACAATTTATATATAGGATACAACGAGAACATTCTAGACTATGGCTTAGCCTAATTACGTGAATCATACTAATAGGCACTAATGCAAAATTAATACTAATACTTATACAAATATATGACTAATAGATGGATCCAAGGCTAGAAAAAATGGGAAAGTGAAAAGCGATTAACTTCTTGTCAATGAATGTGAAGTAAGAAAAGGTAGAAGAAGTAATAGGAGTATGAGTGTTATGTCGAAAATGCATAAGTAGGATGATTTATAATCTCTTTATTTAAGTGGATTGAGACGCCTTTTCATTTGTATAAAAAAATTGTAAATTGCTGAACCATAAGTTTATAATTCCTTACTTACATAAACTGGGACACTTCTTTATGTAAATAAAGAATTCTAAATGAGTAGGCTTACGTATAGTCGATGTAACATGAATACGGGTTAAGAGTTGGATAGGGAAGCCTAAGACAAGTTAAACCTTGTAAGGAAATAAGATAAGATTGTATTGGGATTAGAAAGTTGCGTTAAGTTTTTTAGATGAAAAATGCCTTGAGGGCCTTTCATTATGAGTGGATTTAGAAATATAAGTTCCATTGTGTTGAGAAAAGGACTTAAAATTTAAAAATTTCTTGTGAAATTGAGTAGAATTATAAGAATTGATCATGATGACGCTAATAAAAATAACGTGGGCATTAGCGTTTCTTATAAAATTATGAAATATTAGTCAAAGTTTGACTCATATAAAGTCAAAATAGTGAATTTTTCTAGTGACATGTAGTCTTGTTGAAAATGTTTAGAAAAGAAATTAGTAAGGGACTTGGCAATATAGTAAAACGTTGATTTAAAATGATAAATTAACTATGATAATATGTGACATGACTAACATAATATGTTAGAAAGAGTTGAAATGTGTTAGAAGTTGAGGTTGAAATAATAGTGGGTTTAGGGCATTGGCTATGTTTTAGTAAGACTAAATTATCCGTATTTACTAGTGTTGCAAATCGAGTTTAAAATTGTTGTAATTGGATTGGATAGGTTTGGATGTGTAAGCCCCACCCATTTTTTTAAAATTGGTTAAAAATGTGGACAAGTTTTGTGTATAGACACAAAGGTTAAGCAAACATAATTTGAGGGACGAAATCTAAATAAGGGGTGGATTTGTAACACCCCAAAATCAGTTTTTTTCAGTGCTGATAAAAAATGGTTGATTTATTGTCTGCAAGTGGGTCAGTTTCACTTGCAACATGGGTACTTTTGTCCACATTATTGTTTCAATTAGTCTGTACGAGGTTGGTTTTTTTGGCAGCTTGTGGACATTGATTGCTAGTATTGCATTTGGAATATTTTCCCATGTGGTTCTAGTAGCAGTGTTTAGTTGCTGCCATTTCTTATCTTGTGTGTATTTTTCTTCTTGTGAGGTTTAGTGTTGTTTTCTTTGTTTGCTTTGTGCTTTATTTTTTTGGGTCTCATCTCCTTTTAAGTAGCTTGTTAAGTGGAGTGGGATACCCCAAAACCATTTTTAGGTGTTATATTACAGGAATCCGATCGGGTAAGTTTGACTATGACTTTTATAAGTTGAAAGGCTTAACGTAATTGGGTAACCCGATAGTCAAACTATAAGTAAATATAATATGTAAATGGTTTTAGAAATTTTAATATGTCACAAATATGAAGGATAAGGACTTGAGGGACCATAAGTGTTAATTGGCCAAGCTTGTAACTATCTTTATCCTAGAATGTATTCTTAATTTCTACATAATTCCTTATTTTGTGTAGTGCCCTTGTGATGTGTCGACATAGAAAGAAAGGGTAGGGAAAGAAAGACTACTTGGTGATTTAGGTGAAGAAATTATGTCCCCCATTTCAAGGAATAAAAGACAGTAGCTAATAAAACCTCTTACAATTAAGGAACCTATTTGAGTTAATATTTAGGGTTCTGTATCCTAATTTGAGGGATTGAGGTAAAAGATGACTAAAGTCAGAGGGCAATTCCATTTGTACCCAAATAACAAATGTCATAATCTCCATATTTGCCTCACACATACTTTAATCATTTATACATGTTGCATTGAAAATTTTCATTTGAGTAAATATGGAATTATGAAGTTTGTTTTGGGTACATATGGAATTCTCCCTTAAAGTAATGTTATGATGTTATAGTGCTCATGAGATTAAGAGAATTAATGGTATTGAATAAGTTAGTAATTTAGGAGGAAGGGGTTCATCATATGATCATATGATGATTAGAGATGATGAAGGGTAAACTAATAGGTTGTATAAACCTGTGTTATAGTGTTTCATTTATATATATGAAATGTTTATGGTTTATGATGATTGCGGCTTAGGAAGCAAGGAAGATGGTGGTGGTTTATTGGTAAAATAGCCATGGAAGTCAAGGTAAGTAACTTTAGCTAGGATATGTCTAATACTAATGTTATCATATTGTGTGATTATAAATGAAGGTGTTTCGGACTTAAAAGTGACTAGTTAGATAAATGAGTGTTAGTTCTTGGTTATGGACTAACCAAGGTATGTGTTAGAATTTCCTTATGATTGATGTTATGTTATAGTATGTTATAGAATTATGTGGTTGTAAATTTGGACTATGGCTTGACTATAGTTATTCGATTATAGATGCTACTTTAATGTATAGTTATTGGATTAGAGGTGTATGTCTATGATGCAAGTATGTGTAATTGATGTATTATACATGTTCTAACCCGGTTACTTACTAATCATAAGCTTACCATTTAGTTGTTGATGATTTTGTGTACGTTAATATGATGCAAGTAAGGCCTCGGAGTAAGATAAACATGTCTGTGTAATGTTAAATTTGATAAACATGATCTTGCAAATCTCTTTGCTCTTGAAAGTGAATATACAATTCGTCTTGCAGAAGACACTAGATCAAAGTTGAGTAAAGATATTAAACCATACGATTACATAGAGTTAAATAAGTTGTACGAAACTTTTATACCCCTAAAAGAGAAGTTACTTGATCAATTGTACTTTGCCAATGATTTGACAAATAATGTTTCAAAAACAACTTTCTGACGTGTCGTTGTGTAGGTGTTATTTTAGTTATCAAGTTTTACTATTTATTTTATGCCAACTATACCTAAAATCAATACTCTAACGGGTAGTGTACCCGGTCAAGATGTAGCTTTGTGGTTAGTTTACGGGTGGTCGATCACTAAGAGCAGAGAGCGGTTCAATATATAGGTTATCAGTATTTTTGTTTTAAATTAATCCTAATTTATGCAAAACTAAGTTGTTAATGTTAAAGGGGGAGGGAGGGGGGATGGGGTTTTAGTCAGCCTGAGAGACTGCACGAGTTTGGAGTATCTAAGCTAAGGTTTTAATGACATGGGTAAAGCAATAAACACACACAAGTAGGATTAAAAACGATAGTGAAGCGGTCAATATTATATAAAGGAAACATATCAACCAAGAAGAATCCGATAAAACGCAGGTTGTTTATTAGTGCAATGTATAGTCTTATCTCGAAGCTGGCATATTATTCTTAAGACTAGGCGGTTTTCATCCTAAGACATAGACGCACGTAACAATCTTGTCATAACCCCCCCGATCCATTAACGTGCCCGATAAGCATCCTTTTTGTTACATTATATTTACCTTTGGATTTTAATTAATGTTGCTCTTACTAAACCCTATCACACTAGACTTTACCACTTACTGCTTATGGCAATTTTTAGTCTAGTAGGTCACTCTGTCCGAGTCCTAACACAATGGGAATAAGAACGGATTTGTTGATATTATAACAGGGAACACCTGTAGTCAACTTGTTCACAAACTAAAAAGGCAAGGATAGGTCATTTATTTGTGATCCTATGATTCTAAATATATAAATTGCTATATGGAGAGCTATCCCGGACTCTTAGCCTACAGCCACACAACGCCGAAGTTGCAGCGCATTAAATATGTAGGACTAGACCCAGTTGAATGATAGTCTCATACAAAATCACGTAAGCAAGTATAAATTGATAAACATAATTAACAATCAACGATAAATTAAGACAATCAAGATAAACAAACCAAACATTAAATCTTCATAAACATTGGGTGATTCCTAAAGTTATCTGCGATAGTCATTGCAAAATACACACGGTGTGATATATGATATATTAAAATAAGAAGGAAACCTCAATCGAACGCTTTATTCGGTATTCGGTTTGTGCAGAAGATTACAAGAGGTTTTCCTTATGATCTTGAGGCTCTTTTTGATCTTTTGTGCTCTTCTATTCGTCTGATAGTCGACTTGGTGGCTTAGGGCTTCACTTGCATACCTAAAACTAAATTTAGGGATTAGTATTTATAGTGTCTGGAAACGATGTGGGGGGGAAAAAAAAATACGCCGTTATTGGATGCAGTCAATCGGCGTTATAATGAAATTCCTTGGTGTAAGACCTAGTTCATCATTTAATTGCATTAATTGTAGGATCATGGACTGTTGAGTATTAATGCAATATCTTTTGACTGTTGACTAGTGATACGGCGTATTAATTTGTCCAGGGATACGGTGTGTGGTACGGGTCTTGTCCTTTTTTCGTGGTTTATTTGTGAAGTGCAGGACGGATACGTCGTATCTTCCTTGATGGATACGGCGTATTAATATAAAACCAGTTGGTTCTTCTTCGTTGACTAAAGTACTATATACGACGTATCGTTGATGTGGATATGACATATTCTTCAAAGTTAGGCAATGGTATTTTAATTCGTCAATGTCTTGGATATGTCGTATAGGTCTAGAATAATACGGCGTATTTGCTGTCAGATCAGTAGACTTTCTCGAACTCTCATTTATGATCCAAAATATGTGCCTTTTTTTTTATAAACTTCACCAATTACTACATAACATACTTAATACTTTATGCATCCAACACATGCATAAATATCCATACTTAACCAATCACACATATAATACATACATAAATGTACCTTACATTTAACCAATGGCAACGAGGAGTATCGGCGTGCGTGTAGAGGCGTCATAGTTTAGGTTTTTCAAAAGATTTGACCTAGTTCCTTACAATCTTAGACTCTTGAGATTACTTTGATATCTAAAATGACAACAATCCAAGTTTTGAAAACAACCTAGTTCTCTACAACCGAAGCTCTTGATACCAATCTGTAATACCCGCCCTGAGGGGCATCGGATTGCGCAGCGGAAATTAGCAATTTGGTGTTACTAAATAGCATCCGTCACCACGATAATAGAAAACGACTCAAATAAGACGTTTACCAACATGTGTTCCAAAATTATTCAGAGTTAAAAGTGCGTTTAGGTCCCACAGAATCGTAACCACCGTCTATTTCAAACCATGAAAAACATATTGTTTTCAAATAAAAGACATTGTTTTAAACACCACAAGAGATATTGTTTTTGAAAGACCGGAACACACAAGAAGTCTTTCCATAAAATCCATCACCACACGCACGACACCTCCACGCCATCGTTGCCTTCAGCCTTGGTTACCTGGGATAAAACATGTTTAAAACGTCAACAACAAAGTTGAGTGAAATTCATAGAGTTTAAATTAATCAATAAGTAAAAACCTTTGAACACATTATTAGTTCTCGGGAAAACAAAGCAACAAATGCAATGTATAGCAACTTCTTTTCTTTCACGCAATAAGCTCATGACACCGAACGTTAACAAAACATATGGTATTTCATATGCTAAAAGGTGCCCCAAACAAGGTATTATTGTCATATACCTACTAATTTCTAATAACAAAATGTCCGTTTGACAGGGTGGTCACAAGGATTCAAACCCCGGACAGGGTTGTCAAACCCAATAGATCTATTTAATGCATTAGCGTTTACCTCACAACAAGGCAATTAACGGTTCATGAAATAAGGGACTTCGACAATAGCAACTTATGCGGAAACAATCTCATAATCGGGTCCAGCATACCATAAAATCATATGTGTTCGATTTATAAAACAAACATGTATCCCCCTCGCGGGTTTAAAAACATTTAAAAGAATTTAATGCGAGGCTATGAACTCACCTTAAGCAAATGATCCAAATCAATCAATCAATCAACAAGCGCAATAAACTTCACGTCTCAACCGTTAGTACGTATACACAATCATATATCATTAATACGTAACACAATCATATACTAGAATCTCCAAGTGCGACGCAAAACATTTCGCTTTGATTTACTTAACAATATTACAACGCTTTTAATAAAGTTTCTATTTTTAGAAAGCTTGCCGAAAGTAAGGATAACATAATCCCAACTTAGCATCTCATCTTAGTTTAACTAACATTACGAATCCTTTGCTTTTTATAAACTATATTCAAAAGTATACACAAGTTTGACTTTCAAAAGTCAAACTTGGTAGTTGACTTTTTACCCAAAAATAACTAAAACTTGACTTGGTCGTAAAATCTTCGTTTTTAGGAGTTACAAGGCCTACCTTATATCAAAACGGACCTTAGAACATCCCTTATCATATTTAACAACCTAATTTAGATTTCAAAATTTTCTTGACACACCATGGTCAAGTCAAACTTTCTGGTCAACAAAAGTCAACAAAAAGTCATATCAAAACTCATTTTTAACAAAATCTAACCCTTCCAACATGTTTAACTAGCCTAAAAACATGTACTAAAACTAACAAACATATGTTTATACTTGAAATACTTTCAAACCTATTTTGCACTTGAATCAACTAGCTACAATTGCATACATGTAATAATCATCAAATAAATCAAGACATAAACATAAACAAGTGCTCACAAAGCAATAATAAAGTTTGATTTTGTTTCCTCCTTGGCTGGACCGTACGGACGAACAACAAACCAAAACCCCTTTTCAAATCAAACCACTTCAATATAACAACAATCTATCACCCTTAAACACTTCCTTATACGCCAAATCAATAGAAATTGACCAAAAACCCAACTTCTTAAATACTCATTGCATGTGAGGTTTCTTTAGTGGGATTTGTAAAGGATTAAACAAGGATTAAAATGGTATAATCAGATTTAAATGCATGTAAGTAACAAATTTTTGGCAATGATTTGTGTGTGTGGGTTTGAGTTCGATGGCAACAAGGAGAGGAGGAGCAAGAGAAATGAAATTTTTATAAAAGAGTGAAATGGAAGTATTAGGCTTTCTTTTGTAGAAATAGACTTTGATATATTGGCAAAACTAGTCCCTCCATACTCCATCTCTATTAAAATTAGTATAAGTAATCCTTTTTATAAATAACATTCCGCCAAAAACTCGAGTCACACCACGTTTCTAATTATTTTAAATCTGTCCCACTAAATATAGTTTAAAACCTTTATTAAAACGTTAAACCTCGTAAAACACGACCTTTAAATACAGTTTCTACAAAAACTCAGGGAAACAACAAAAAATACAAAATTAACATATTTACGTTCTCGGAGCAATAAAATATATTTTTTTGACTTTCTTAAATGCTAAAAACAAATAGAAACTAAATCACGGAATGAAATTTACCAATAAATGGAAATATGTATCTTAGGCTAGGGATAGACGTTGACCTGAAACTCGGGTTGTTACATTCTCCCCACCTTTAGCGAGTGACGTCCTGGCACTCAGCTCATTTCATCCACTCTCTCCGCTTTGTCCTTACTTATAAAGAGATGAGGGTACTTCTTCTTAATTTGATCCTCATGTTCCCAAGTAAACTCTAGACCTCTTTGCGAATTCCAACGAACTTTAACTATAGGTATCCGACTCTGCTTAAGTCTCTTGACCTCTCTATCAACAATTTCTACTGGTTCCTCAATCATATGCAACTTATCATCAAGTTGAATTTCTTCCATCGGAACTATAACATCACCTTTCGCTAAACACTTCTTAAGATTCAAAACATCAAAAGTACTATGAATTCCCTTTAATTCTTCAGGCAACTCCAATGTATAAGCTACAGGACCAACTCTAGCTATCATCTTAAATGGCCCAATGTAACGTGGACTTAACTTTTCGCGCTTTCCGAAACGCACATAACTCTTATGGCGACTACAAACAGTTAACAAACGATTCTTAATTTGGACAATCTTCTCAGTCGTATCGCGGATCAACTCTGGACCGGTGAGTTGTTTGTCCCCAACCTCACTCTAGCATACAGGTGATCTACACTTTCTTCCGTACATAGCTTCTTATGGTGCAGCCTTAATACTTGCGTGAAAACTATTGTTATATGAGAACTCGACCAATGGCAAATGGCGATCCCAACTATTTCCAAAGTCAATCACATAGGCACGCAACATATCTTCCAGCATTTGTATTATCCTTTCACTTTGACCATTCGTTTGAGGGCGGTAAGCAGTACTCATAACTAAATTTATCCCTAACGCCTTCTGAAGCGATCTCCAGAAATTTGACATAAAATGGCTATCTCGATCCGAAATGATCGAAACAGGTACACCATGCCTACATACTATTTCCTTCAAGTACAGTCGTGTGAGTTTCTCCATACTATCCATTTTCTTCATAGGCAGGAAATGAGTTGATTTGGTTAGTCGGTCGACAATAACCCAAATCGTATCATACCCACACGGCGTTCTCGGCAGTCCGCTCACAAAATCCATAGTAAACCTTTCCCACTTCCAAACAAGAATCTCAGGTTATTGCAGCAACCCAGATGATTTTTGATGCTCGGTCTTAACTTTCGCACAAGTCAAACACTTACTAACATACGTGGCAATATCCGCTTTCATATTCAGCCACCAATACAAGAACTTCAAATCTTGATGCATCTTTTCCGATCCTGGATGGATAGAATACTTGGACTTATGCGACTCATGCATAACCAAATCTCTTAATCCATCGTATCACGGCAACCAAACACGATTCCCAAAACAACGTGTTCCATCAGGGCAAAATTCAAATATCGGCTTAATCAATCTCCCCAAATTTTTTGCTTTTACATTCTTTCTTTTCATGGCTTCTCCCTGAGCTTCACGAATCTGCTTCGGTAAATCATTGTGAGCAGTCCTCATCAAAGCTCGAACACGCAATGGCTTATCCCTTCCCTTCTGACTTAAGGCGTCAGCCACCACATTCGCTTTTCCAGGACGATATCGAATTTCACAATCATAATCACTCAATAACTTAATCCACCTTCGTTGTCTCAAGTTCAACTCTTTGTGATTCAGAATATATCGTAGGCTCTTATGATCGATGAATACCATACACTTCGTCCCATACAAATAATGTCTCCATAATCTAAGAGCGAAAACAACGACTCCTAACTCCAAATCGTAAGTAGTGTAATTCTCCTCATGGACCTTCAATTGTCTAGAAGCATACGCTATCACCTTCTCTCTTTGCATCAACACGGCTCCATAACCCTTAAGAGATGCGTCACAATACACCATGAAATCTTCCGTTCCCTTGGGCAACGCTAAGATCAGTGCACTACACAACTTCTGCTTCAACGTTTGAAAAGCTTCTTCTTCTTCTCCCCACTCGTATTTCTTATTTTTTTGAGTCAACTTAGTCAGTGGTTTAGAAATCAAAGAAAATCCTTCAATAAACCTCCGATAATACCCAGCCAATCCAAGAAATTGCCTCACCTCCGTCGGCGTCGTTGGTGCAACCCAACTCTTAATGGCTTCGATCTTGGCAGGATCAACATGAACACCACTACGATCAATCACATAACCCATAAATTGTACTGAATTTAGCCAAAAATCACACTTCGAAAACTTGGCGTACAATCTCTCTTTCTTCAGCAGCTCTAAAATAATCTTTAAATTCTTTCCATGCTCTTCTTCGCCCTTGGAATAAACCAAAATAATATCGATGAACACTATGACGAACTTATCAAGATATAGCTTGCATACTCGATTCATCAAGTCCATAAATACAGCATGCGCGTTAGTCAATCCAAACGGCATTACGTGGAACTCAAAGTGACCATACCGAGTTCTAAATGCAGTAATCAGAATGTCTTCCTCTATAATGCGTAACTGGTGATATCCTGATCGCAGATCGATCTTAGAATACACGCTAGAACCTTGCAAATGATCAAATAAATCATCAATTCTCAGAAGTGGATAACGATTCTTGACAGTCAACTTGTTCAACTCGTGATAATCTATACACATCCTGAAAGATCCATCTTTCTTTTTCACAAACAACACTGGTGCTCCCAACGGTGATAAACTTGGACGAATAAATCCTTTCTCCAATAGCTCTTGTAATTGTACTGACATCTCTTTCATCTCAGACGGTGCTATTCTATACGGTGCACGCGCAACAGGCGCGGCCCCCGGTACTAGATCAATTCGAAACTCTACTTGCCTCGGTGGTGGTAGTCTTGGTCGCTCCTCAGGAAACACCTCAAGAAAGTCACGAATTATAGGCACGTCTTCCATTCGTTTCTCTTTCGACTTCTTTTTGGTAACGTGTGCCAAAAACAAATGACAACCTTGCTCGACATACTTACGGGCCTTGATACACGAAATAATATTCAATCGAGATCCACCTCTGTCACCTTCATCTATCAACGTTTTATTCCCATACGGTATACGAACAACTTTCTCGCCACAGACGATAACGGCATTATGCTTGACAAGCCAATCCATACTGATGATGACGTCAAACGTAACAAGCTCAATCGGCATAAGATCGATTTCAAAAATATGGTTCACTAAACTCAAAGTGTAACCTTTCAAAATAGTGTTCGTACTAACTACCCTTCCGTCAGCTTACTCTACTTCATAACTATCCTCTATTTTAATCGGTTTGATATCGAGCAATGAACTAAATCTAGTGTTCACAAAACTCCTATCAGAACCCGAATCAAATAAAACAGAAGCATATCTGTTATTTAGCAGAAATGTACCAGTAACCACATTCGGACCCTTCGGGTCAGCGTCCTTAATAGCATAAGCTTGACCATGAACTTCTGCTTCACCTTCTTCGAACATCGGTTCCTAGTATGACCTTGCTCACCACAATCATAACAAGTCCAAATAGGCTGAGCGTTAGCACCCGTAGCAACACTCTACTCCCTACAATACCTTGCCTTATGTCTAACCTTTCCACACTTGTGACATTTGATCGTACACTGACCAACATGGCGAGTAAAACAGCGTTCACACAAAGGAAGCTTTCCATCAGTAGGAGCGGTAACCATGGCTCGCGCCTTTCCTTGCTTTTGGTTATTCTGCAAAGTCTGACGAGAGTTATCCTTTTGATTGCCCTTACCACTACTATTTCCACCTTGAAGGTTTTCCCACTTTTGCTTCTTACCTTCCAAAATTCATTCATTTCTAGCTTGCGACTTCTGCTCCATTAACTTATGAGCCATACGTACTGCTTCATTCAAATCAGCTGGCTTAGACGATGTCACTTAACCCTTGATGTTATTCGTTAAACCTCGAATATAAGCATCAACCTTCACTCTTTCTGGCTCTACCATTCTCGGACACATCAATGCAAGCTCATTAAACCTCTGAGTATAAGCAACAATGTCATACTCCTTAATCTTCAAGTTCCATAACTCGTTCTCCATACGTTGTATCTCTTCTATCGGATAAAACTCAGTAGTCATCAGTTGCTGAATCTCAGTCCAAGGCATTTGGTTCACAGTCTCCAAACCCATAGTTGCAACTTTAGTTTTCCACCAAGTCAAAGCTGGTCCTTCCAATGTAGCAGCAGCAAACTTTACCTTCTTACCCTCGACACATTCACTGATCTTGAAAACACTCTCAGTTTTCTTGAACCACCTTCGCAATTTGACAACTCCTTCAATTCAACGAAAGGCAGTAGGATTGCACTTTATAAACCCAGCAAAAGTACACTCACCAATAACTGGTGAAGTGTCTCGACCCCTAACTGGCCCAGATCCACTACCATCGTTCCTAACATTCGCTTGCCTTGCCCACTCAGCAGCAATAGCGACATCAACACTTTCCTTGATCATTCGGCGAATAACAGCTTGAGTCATAGGTGCAGACTTTGGAGGCATGATTATGTCACGTCACATAGAAAACAATCTGGTAAGCATTCATAACATGATACTCTCATAATCATGATATAATGACAAATCAACCACAACAACATCCATACAACATCAAGTAGTAATCAAAAGATAGTCATTCATTTTTTATCTCAAAGAGTTAATACATAGTTGCATTGTTTCATGAAATGATACAAATCATTACAACCAATAGTACTAGTTCTACCAACTAAGGACTCGGTTTAGTGATTACACAACAAAAGATACTACAATTGAAACTAAGCTACTACACATCAGGAGGAGATCTTTGCGGCTCAGACAAAGGACTCTTCTCATCTTCAATCAGAACATCAATAACTTCATTCGGTCTTTCTTCAAACACAAATCCCTTACGAATCATCTCTTGATAGAACTCATGAGCACGGACTCTAGTCCAATAGAGATCTCTCTGAACTCGTTCATTCTGCATACGAAGGAATATGTTGCTCAACCTTGCTTCTTCGAGTTCCTTCTTTAGTTTCTTACACTCAGCTTTTTCTTCAACATTCTTGAGCTTCTCAACCAACTTTTCCATTGCTGCAGTTCCTTGTTCCACACTAGAACGCACTTCATTACCCAAATCCAAAATCAACTTACCATAAAACCTATCCTTTGCCTCTCCTTTCTTCTCGACCAATGCATGCACCATCTCGCGACCACACAATCGTATCGAAAAATTGACCATTCGACCAAAAAGAGAGTCAATATCCCGTCTCATGAAGCCAAGTAGCAATCTATCACCATCCTTTCGAAGAATAGCGGCAATAGATGATTCACCTACCTCATAGACACTAACAGGAACAGTCTCATCCTCTCAATCCTCATTCCGTCAATCGGATTCTCAATCTCATTATTAGGTTCAGACTTAGAAGCAAACGGTGGAGGATTAAGAGGATCCACCTCTTCGTAAGGATATGTCAACTCCGGCTCATTCTCATCTTCCTCAATGTCGATCTCCATATCATCTTCATCTTCTTGAGGATCTTTTTCTTCCTCAAATTCGTCTTCTTCTGGGTCTTCATCTTCATCTTCTAAGACAGGTTCGGGAACAACAAGAACAATAAGCATCTTTTGTCGACTGCAACAACAGGTACATAAATGATCATGATCGGGAG
This sequence comes from Tanacetum coccineum, assembly GCA_026074375.1. Lineage (NCBI taxonomy): Eukaryota > Viridiplantae > Streptophyta > Magnoliopsida > Asterales > Asteraceae > Tanacetum > Tanacetum coccineum. The sequence goes on along the minus strand of BQNB010043046.1, from coordinate 25,875 downwards.
AGCACATTCACCAGATAATCTAAAAATATCTATAATAATTTACTTAAAGCGTAACACTTCTTATTATTATCATTCAATAGCATTTCGATAATAACCACATATGAGGTTATGAATATGATGCATTAAAATAATGGTTCGCATCAAAGCGCAACAACAAAATTTTACAATTCGTGACCTTCTCGATTCGCATATATCTTAATTATATTTCAAACATATATAATAGTAGTTATCATATAATCACATGACATTTCATGCATACAACACATGCCCCAAATGGCACCCATCCTAAGTACTTTAAGCATCCAACACATGCATAAATATCCATCCTTAACCAATCACACATATAATACATACGTAAATATACTTACACATAACAATTAATAAATGTACCTTACATGTAACCAATGGCAACGAGGAGTATCGGCGTGCGTGTAGAAGCGTCATAGTTTAGGTTTTTCAAAAGACTCGACCTAGTTCCTTACAATCTTAGACTCTTGACCATTACTTTGATATCTAAAATGACATAATCCAAGTTTTGGAAATAACCTAGTTCTCTACAATTGAAGCTCTTGATACCAATCTGTAACACCCGCCCCGAGGGGCATCGGATTGCGCAACAGAAATTAGCAATTTGGTGTTACTAAATAGCATCCGTCACTACGATAATAGAAAATGACTCAAATATGACTTTACCAACTGTATTTGCTAAAATTATTCAATTTAAAAGAAGCGTTTAGTCCTACAGAATCGTAACCACGCTATTAAAAACCATGAAAACAATTAATTTTCAAATAAAAACATTTTTTTAAACAACCACATAGATGATTGTTTTTTGAAAGACCGAAACACACAAGAAGGTCTTCCCATAAATCCATCACCACAACGCACAGACTCCTCCACGCATCGTTGCCTACAGAGCCTCTGGTTACCTGGGATAAAACATGTTAAAAACGTCAACAAAAAAGTTGAGTGAAATTCATAGAGTTTAAAGTAATCAGTATGTAAAACCTTGAACACAATTATCAGTTCTCGGGAAACAAAGCAACAAATGCATGTATATCAACATCTTTTCTTTGCAACGCAATAAGCTCATGACACCGAACGTTAACATCAAACATATGGTATTTCATATGCGAAAAAGGTGCCCCAAACAAGTATTATTTCCATAATTCCTACTAATTTTCTTATAACAAAATGTCCGTTTGAAGGTGGTCATAACAAGGATTCAACCCCAAAAGGTTATCAAACCTAATAAATCTATTTAATCATTTTAGCGTTTACCTCACAACAAGCAATTAACGGTTCATGAAATAATGGAACTTCGACAATAGCTACTTATAGCGAAACAATCTCATAAATTTGGATCCAGCATACCATTAAATCATAGTGTTCGATTTATAACAAACATGTTTCCCCTCGCGGTTTAAAAATATTAAAAGAATTTTAATCAGGCTATGGAACACACCTAAGCAAATGATCCAAATCAATCATTCAATCAACAAGCGCAATAAACTTCACGTCTCAACCGCGACCTATATAGTACATATATAGCGGCACGTGACTAAAAGTATAACATATCATATATTGCATACTTGCATACATACATACATACATACATACATACATACATACATATATATATACATATATATATATATATATATATATATATATATATAATATATATATATATAAATATCTATATAGATTTATATACTATCATTACTCTACGTATACACAATCATATACTAGAATCTCCAAGTGCGACGCAAAACATTTCGCTTTAATTTACTTAACAATATTACAACGCTTTTAATAAAGTTTCCATTTTTAGAAAGCTTGCCGAAAGTAAGGATAATATAATCCCAACTTAGAATATCATCTTAGTTTAACTAACATTATGAATCCTTTGCTTGTGATAAACTATATTCAAAAGTATACGCAAGTTTGACTTTCAAAAGTCAAACTTCGTAGTTGACTTTTTACCTAAAAATAACTCAAACTTGACATGGCCGTAAAATCTTCTTTTTTAGGAGTTACAAGGCCTACCTTATATCAAAACGGACCTTAGAACATCCTTTATCATATTTAAAAGCCTAATTTAAATTTCAAAAATTTCTCGACATGCCATGGTCAAGTCAAACTTTCTGGTCAACAAAACTCAACACAAAGTCATATCAAAACTCATTTTTAACTAAATCTAACTCTTCCAACATGTTTAACTAGCCTAAAAACATGTGCTAAAACTATCAAACATATGTTCATACTTGAAATACTTTCAAACCCATTTTGAACTTGAATCAACTAGTTACAATTGCATACATGTAATAATCATCAAATAAATCAAGACATAAACATAAACAAATACTCACAAAGCAATAACAAAGTTTGATTTTGTTTCCCCCTTGGCTAGACCGTACGGACGAACACCAAACCAAAACCCCTTTTCAAATCAAACCACTTCAATATAACAATAATCTATCACCCTTAAACACTTCCTTATACACCAAATCAATAGAAATTGACCTAAAACCCAACTTCTTAAATACTCATTGCATGTGAGGTTTCTTTAGTGGGATTTGTAAAGGATTAAACAAGGATTAAAATGGTATTATCGGATGTAAATGCATGTAAGTAACAAGTTTTTGGCAATAATTTATGTGTGTGGGTTTGAGTTCGACGACAACAAGGAGAGGGGGAGCAAGGGAAATGAAATTTTTATAAAAGATTGAAATGGAAGTATTAGGCTTCCTTTTATAGAAATAGTCTTTGATATATTGGCAAAACTAGTCCCTCCATACTCCATCTCTTTTAAAATTAGTACAAGTCATTCTTTTTATAAATAACATCCGGCCAAAAACTCAAGCCACACCACATTTGTAAATATTTTAAATATGTCCCACTAAATATAGTTTAAAACCTTTATTAAAATGTTAAACCTCGTAAAAGATGACCTTTAAACATAGTTTTTACAAAAACTCAAGAAACGATGAAAAATACAAAATTAACATATTTACGTTCTCGGAGCAATAAAATATATTTTTCTAACTTTCTTAAATGCTAAAAACAAATAGAAACTAAATCACGAAATGAAATTTACCAATAAATGGAAATTCTAATCAACCACATATAGCATAACAACTATAATTATTTACATAATTAAAATAACTATCTTAGGCTAGGGATAGACGTTGACCTAAAACTCGGGTTGTTACAAGACTGCACTTGCCAAAAGGTCATCCACTATGCAAACAGCTGGTGTTGTCATCAGAGACACTCTTAGTGTGTTGTGTCAAAGAAGAAAGCACAAGCTAAAGTTGATAGAGGCAAAGGCATGGATTTACTTTCTGATGTAGCATTCCTTGAAGCTGCTCAACTAAAGAAAGTCCTCAAGAAAAGCAACCAGGATACTCACATGTTTTACGTAAGTGGCTCGGATGATGGAGTTGGTTCTCAACCAAAGGTTCCTGACGAGCTTCAAGACAAGACAATCGGCACAAATAAAGGAACTGGTATTATACCAGGGGTTCCCGATGTGCCCAAAGATCAACCTGAGAGTGAAAACGAGTCTTGGGGAGATAGTGGAGATGATGACTATAGCAATGATAAAGATAATGATGATGACAGTGGTGATGATGGTAATAATGTTTGTGGAATCATAGAAGGGGATGAATACGTTTCCATTATAAACTTACGACTTTTGTATCAAACAACAAATCAAGTTTATACTACAACAACTTTACTAAATAACATCAAACAAAGCATATCACCACAATACAATATTCAACACAAACATAGATGCAATGCAAACATAGACATAGAGCGATAAAGGTAAATATAAATGTAAAGTGGTGAGTAAAAGAAAGTGCAAACCGGACACGATGATTTATAGTGGTTTGGCTACGAAGCTCCTCTTCGCCCTACTCCATTCCTCGAGTACCCAACTCGAGAGTTACTTTACTAAATCAACAAGCTCCTTTTAGGCGGAGAAAACCATACAACGTCGCTTACACTTTATCCGCTACTAAGCTAAGTACCGATTCCTACTTCGAGGTAGAACCAACCTAACGTCGCTTACACTTTATCCGGTACTAAGCTGAATACCGAGTTCTACTTCGAGATAGAACCAATCTAACACACTACATATTTTGTGGCCTAAATACTAACTTACACACAAACATCACTTTTTGATTTATACACTATATGGATATTCACAAATACACAAGATTTACAATATAGAGATCAAATCTACTATATGACATACAAGTGACTAAAAGTAATCACTTCTATATAAGCCTACCCAATCTACTACATGATATACATGTAATCAAGAATGATCACTTTCATGTAGAGATATCCTATACTTTACTACATACCTCTTGGTACTAGTGTAACTAACATAGAGTGTCGCCATGATCCATGCCTTATGCTAGAACCATGATCAAGGATGAAGAAAGAAACCATTACGTATATGTATGTACATTTCATGGGTTTTCATCAAGAAGAGGTGGAAGAAGAAGCCTTGGTCTTTTATAGGAAAATCTTGACTTGGAAAAGCCCCTTTTATCCAATGCATTAATAGGGTGTTTGGATAAAAGGGTGTTTGGATAAAAGGGATGCTTGGATAAAAGCATGCACCAACTAGTTTCCCTTTATCTTCTAGAAGCTTAATTCAAATTTGAATTAGCTATTTTTCCTCCATCTTCTAGAAGCTTTGATCCCTCCATCTTCTAGAAGCTTTGATTAGGACTTGATGGGCCTTAATAGGCTGAACTCTATTGGGCCATATTGGGCCGAACTCTATTGGGCCTTATTAGGCTAGCCTGTTTACTTGGCCCAATCCAACTAGTGAAGCACATATGAGTAAGAGTCTTGGGATGTCGATGTCGAGAGGTGTTGATGAATGTATACGTTGATGAGTTGTGATCACGCGTAACTTGCACATTTTACGTTATGTATTTCAAGTTACTTGTTTGTCATTATTCAAACCAAAGGACTTGTTTAGTTTAAATATCATTATATTTGCACTAGCAATCTCCCCCTTTTTGATGATGACAAATATGTAAACTTGTAACATAGTAAAATTTAAAAGTTACTCATTTACACTTCCATTCTCCCCCTTTTGTCGAAATTAAATGGTGTATGCTTCAATCCTTCTTCGTTTACACTCTTACATCCCCGTTGTCCTAAAAGGGAGTGTCCTTGGAGTTAAACTTTGTTTCTCCCTAGAAAGGCGAGCTTGCATCATCCCTAGTAAAGTTATACTTTAATCTTCATCTTCTAAGCAACTTTGATTCTTGAGCTCCCCCTAGCTCATTGCACTCCTATGATTATTGATCTTGGTTGCTAACGAATCCATGGATCAAATTTCTTACAAAGACTTAACCTATATCAAGGGTTATTTTTGTGCAACATAATATATATATCATGAAGCAATAGGAGAAATATATAATAAATGCATGTATGCATCTTCTTAATGAATGCTCTCCATTATTCAAGGCATCAAGGTATTATCGAAAACCTACAAAAAAATGTTAGTACGAAACTAGATTCTCCGTTGATAAGTATATACAACTAGATGTATATAAGATGCACTCTATAAATGCTTGACGGAAGCTCCCCCTTGTTTGGGACACCAATGAATCAAGTTGTGGAAGTGTACTACAAAACAAAGTTAGTAGACAAGCGCACATATACATAATAACAATGATAGCTATGTATGTAACAAAAGCTAGTTATATTAGAATAGTGTTTTAATACTATGGTTTAAGATAATGTTTAGGAACAAGTAGCATAACTAATAGATAAAGTGCTAAAAGTTAAAAATCAAGAAGTTCCAAATTTTGACTTCTGCTAGGGATGGATCTACCAAAAGCAGATGGATCCACCATTATTGGATCCGTTGGTCGCAAAGACCCTCAAAAATAGGTAGAACCCAGTTTTGTAGCCATAATCCAAAGCACTTAGCATGTAAACACTTAAATCATGAACAATAGCAAGTAAGGGTCCAAAAAGGATAGCATACCAAGTCATAAAGATGTTAAGCATCATGATAGCAAGTGTCAAAAATAATCATCTCACATAGTAAGATAACAAAATTATTAATTATGATATCAAAAGTTCATATAGTAAAAATGCATATAGTTATAGAAATCATAAAAGAGATCATGATAGCAAAAATACATATAGTAATATACTATCAGGGAACATGATATGCATGTCTTAGGTATGACTACTCTAAATTATGACACCTTTAAGAAGTATTTGAAACTAGACACATGCAACTCTAATTAAAAATAATAACAACAACCTAAATAAAAAGAACCAAGACACATGCTCGATGACTAAGATTCAATTAACACTAAATTTATCTAACCAATTACACAACTTTAATAAACGTGAACATAATTCATTTATAGTTTGACACACCTTTGTTAAGATAACGGCTTCATCCAAGATGTCATTCGGATAAGGAGTACTATCGTTTTCAGAATGGCATGTTCCTTAAGTGATGATTATCTACCAAAGATAATGATTTGACTTCGGATAGACTTTCATCAAAGATTGTATTGAGAGATTCCTATATCCTCAAAGTTTGTTTGTTAAGCACTATGTGTGCTTTTCATGTGTGGGGTATTCTAGGAAAAACATTTTTGTAAGACTTTGGGTCAAACTAAATGTTGACGATAATGATGATTTGTTAAGAAGACATACTCCAAGTATGTTCTTAGAAGAAAGAAAAATAATAATAATTATTATAAAATAATTATTATGACATATAAAAGTAAAATGATGTCAATAATATTGTAATACGTCATGTTAAAAATATATACTCGAAAGTAGTTATATTATGAGAAGAATAAATAGTGAAAAATCATATGCACCTAGAAGTAAATAAAAACAATTCCATATAATGGAAAATGGTGAAGGATGAGCGAGAACAAAGACAAAAGGTATTGAGATAAAGTTGATAAAGACGGTTTAGAATAATATATCGTTTGCACTAACGATGACACGAGTGATTGGGTTGCATGTATTTGGTTGTCATTGTTGACAAACAATTGTGTATATGTGAGACGGGGTGGTAGTTCTTTCATAGTGAAAGAAAAATGAAAGACACAACAATGTGGTGACTTAATAATACTTGAAGATTAAATATCTTATATATGTTCTTCACTTGCTAGTAAGTAGAAACAAACTAAAAGACTCAATTGTGGAAAAAATGAAAGGATCACTTGTAATGGTTATTGGATAAGTGTGGAGTGTTCTTGAGGAGATAATTTCTTTGGTATGCGAGTTTGAAAGTGAGGAATAATATTTGGTGGTGAAGGTGATTAAGTTGGTGAAATGTTCTTGATGTCAAGATTGTATAGGGATACATTTTGAGTATGATGTTTATGAGGATTAAAGGTTGTTGAACTAACTTTTACTATCAAGAGTAAAGTATAGTTGTTAGGTTTGAGTGTATGGTTGAAGTGTTTCTTGTGAGGTTTGGGTATGTAAAAAGTAGTCATCACTATTAAGAATGAAGTCTAGTGATAGGGTTTGTGTATGATCGACATACGGGTAAAAGGTTCTTTCACAATTAAGAGTGACGTATACTTAGAAGGTTTTGTGTTAAAGTATTGATGGTTTACAAACTATCTATTACCATCAAGAGTAGATTGTAGTCGTAGGGTTTGAGTGTGTAGTAAATGACATTCTTGTAAGGTTGACTTAAGGGTTGAAGGTTCTAGTAATGAGGATATTCAAAAGAGTGAAGTGTTCTTGTCTTGAGGAGGTATTGATCCTAATAGTGAGGTCAGGGTAAGTGATTAGAACCAATTATGGTTTAAGTTAACGTTGCATACTTGTGTGTTAGAATAAAAGAATAAGTGTTCTTATGGAAAAAGAAATGAGTGTTCTTACTTGAGTAGGTATTAGTCCTAATAGTGAAGTTAGGAAAAAAGCCAGGTTATGATCTTGGTCACCAATTTGGTTTGTGTGAATGAGGTATACATGTGTGATGGAAAACGAAATGAGTCCGTAGGGTAAAGGTTTGATTGAATGGGTTTCTAGGGAATAAGATTCACTTTTATGAGTTCTTAAGAATATTTTGTGAAAGACTATATGTGAACGAGTGTGTTAACCCTCCCACTTAATTCGTGCTCATCCGAACATGATGTAAAGAATAATAAAAATAAATAAAGAAAAAAACAAACGATGATGGAAGCAATGAGCTTGAAAATGTCAACAAGAATGATGGTTAGCATACGACAATCTTCAACCATGAAGTTACGTAGCTCTTCTCAAGCATTGTTAATGTTCATAGAACCATCACATGATGAGGTATGAGGTTTTCTTAAAGGCGGTATCATAAATGGTGGAGAGAAGATATCAGAAATTGTTAGATATTAGAAAAAGACTCGGTCACCTAATGTATTTTACTATTCATTATAGCTCGTAGTTTAATAGGTAAACGTATGACTTTCAGTATTGAACTGGATACTAATACCCGGTGAATTATAAGAACTATAAATACCTCTTCCAACTTTAGAAGAGGTAAGCATCTATTCATTTTACACACACTTTTTAGTGTGTTTTCCTTAGTTTCTCTTTACCATTCTCTCTTTCTAACTTTCTCTCTCTAGATCTCTTTAGATCTATACATGTTTGTGTGAATTTAGGATCCTACAATTGGCATCAGAGCTACGTGTGGATTCATGGTTGATTCTTGTGGTTAAAAGGAATCAAATTCGTGTTTATTTTTGATCTAAAAAAGGCCACGGCTCAGATTTGTGTTTGGATTATTTGTTGCTTAATCTTGTTCCTTCCTTGTTCTACACATTAAAAAGGTTAGTGTGTTATCATTCCAAGGATTACATAAGCTCCTAGTTCGAATTATAAGCTAATAAAGCTTAGTGTTCTTCGTGGAGGGTTGCTTCATTTTTTACGATCCAAGAAGAAATACATGTTATAGGAAGTTTAATCTTGATATATCTTCTTAGTATTGCATGTTAGAGCTTAGATTCGTGGTTAAAAGGCTCACTTGAAGTTAATAATCAAAAATCCGTCCTATGGGTTTCCTATGGTGCGTTTGAATAGAAAGGTGCCAAGATCTTACGATTTTTAGGTAAAAATCAACGGCGGTTTGTTGACCACAGTGGCGAGTTGATTATTTTAATCAACAAAAACGGGTGGCGGTTTGCCATACACCACGGCGGTTTGCCCTTTATTGGTGGCGAGTTACACAGGTTGGAGGCGAGTTGCTTATTATATTGAACAAAAAGAAACGTCATAATGCCCAAAATTCAAAGAACACCGGCGGTTTGATTAATTTAAAAGACGGCGAGTTGCCAAAGGTCAAGGCGGTTTGCTAAAGTAATTTTGGCAGCGGTTTGAATAAAAAATTCAAGGCGGCGAGTTAGTCTAATTACACGGCGGTTTGCGTATTTAATTAGGCAGCGAGTTGGTTCAGTTCAGGCGGCGGTTTGCTCATTTGTAGCGGCGGTTTGATTAAAATAATAAGCAGCGGTTTGGTTAATCCAGACGACACCCCTTTTAGCGACACTTTTTGGCGGAAAAATTAAGTAATTTGTAATCTTTTTTCTATAGCCTTTTTAACTTATTTTTACATCAAATTCAAATTTTGGTAATAGGGTAAATTTTTTTTCGGTCGACACCTTTTTAGCGACACTTTTTGGCGGGAAAAATTAAGTAAAATATAATTTTTTTCTTTAGCCTTTTTTAGCTTATTTTTACACCAAATTTAGATTTTGGTAATAGGGTAATTTTTTTTTTCATAATCCAACTGCGCCAAATTTCAAACAAATCAACAAACCAAATACCACAACCAAGTACTTCAACGATAAATAAACCAAACAAACAAACCTAAATCACAAACAATTATTCATTCACGGTTTTCTATTGATTTTGTAAAATCCCGTTAATCTTTTATCGGTTTTATCCTAGACTTTGTAAAAAATCCCGGAACGTTTAATTGCACTTGGAAACCACAACATCAATCACATTATCTACTTAAGATCCTTAATTTTATTTCACACATCGAATCACAATGGAATCTTCTAATTCTAATTTAAAAGAGAAAGAGCTTCAACTGACGCAACGGCTCGCAAAACAAAGGCACTCCAAGTGCATGACATGGTTTGAACAACTCGAGACACATCTTCATGATATCTATCTCCTTAAATTACGCTTATGCTTTGATGCATTTAAAACCTGGAGTTCGCTCATAAACTTTGGTGAAATAGCCAGACTTTCAAATTGAAGATGTTTTCATAATCTGGATCAGTTAAAGGCTACAACTTGAAAGAGATAATCTTCAGGGGTTAATGTAAAGACTTGACCCGCCAAGCACTCAGAACATAGTTTCAAGGATTTCCTTAGCCTTAAAAGGGATTAATCAACGTATCTTCTGAATCAAAGGTTGGCAACAAGAATTCAAGCCTTCCACGCGCTGTGAACCTAGTGCGTACAGACGTGAGTTACTCGAGAACCTGGATACACTTGAAGTGGTCATTCATAGAGTTGTAAATACATATGGTGTATTACACATGAAAGAAAATGAAGTTAATAGCAATAAAAGGAAATGGAAAGTCAGTTTGCATGATGAAATACTTCATGAGCATCAAGATTAAGTCAATTGTCCAAACAGTCTCAAGAAATCAGATCAATCCAGTTTCAAGTAATGGATGACACTTGATTGTATCAAACAAGCCGTTTGATAGAGCCTGAAAACACAATGCAATTCAGCAAATCAGAGTTGAAACTCAGATTCCAAAAGGCAATAGGAAAATTGTCGATATGCGTGAAGTAGTTGATGCTAGGGTTGGTATGTTCACAGCAAGCAGTGGGAACAAAGCCCGGACAAGCATGGAGGGGGGGGGGGGGGGGGGATACAATAGCAGTTCATGAATTTATACCACACAAGTTGTGGATGCAGATATCAGACCAGTAAATGACGAAGAGCCATTTGCTGAGGTACAATTGACTGCTCTACATAATATCCTTGATCAATCTGAACCAAGTTATGACACATATCTGTTGGAAAAGGTTGATAGCAATACCACTCTGGATTCAACAAATATGAGTCATAGGGGAGGAGAGATTGACCAGGATGCTGAACAAGATCAAGTAAAAAGTCCTTTGCTTAAGGCTGAGTTTCTCAAAATGAATGATATGGTTGAAAAAGAAGTTTATAATGAACTTTCAAACAGATTTTTACAACTTGAAAAACATTGTATTTCACTTGAAATTTCAATGCAACAAAAGGAAGAAAGTTTTCAAAGTAACAAACCATGTAAGAATCAGGAGTCTCCTGAGTTTCGTGAATTTTTTGAGATAAATGATTTGAAAGCTCAGCTACAGGCCAAAACCACACTAATTTGCAACTTGAAGAATCAAATTAAAAGTGTGAAGGAAGCAAGTAATGAAGCCAAAGTTAAAAATGATATAGATGTAATTGAAACTATTAACATCGAATTAGAACATAGTGTGGCTAAATTACTTGCAGCAAATGAGCAATTACATAAAGAAAATGAGCATTTGAAACAGACTTACAAAGAACTTTATGATTCAATTAAAAAGACACGCGTTCAGAATAAAGACAATAGTGACTCTTTAATTTCTCAAATTAATCAAAAGTCTGTCGAAAATGCTGATTTAAAAGCTTAAATTTAGGAAAAGGTTTTTGCAAATGCAACATTAAAAAATGAATTAAGAAAGTTAAAAGGAAATAGCGTGGATACTAAGTTTGCAAAACCATCAATCTTGGGAAAACCAGTTTTACAACCACACAGAAACCAATCAGTTGTTAGACAACCGAATGCGTTTAAATCTGAACGACCTAACTTTTCAAAACCACGGTTTGCCTCCCAAGTTGATGTGAATAACGTTTTGTCAAAACCAGTCACTCCTCATTATTTGCCTAAAGTTCGAGAATATGTGCTTGCAAAACCTCATCACGTGATAATAAATAGGAATTCAAAACCTAGTGTGATGCCTTCTGTTAGATTACAAAACACTGCTAATGATAGTACTCCAAACCCTAAGAGAAAAATGACACAAGACAAAACCAGGATTCCTAATCATAGGGATATGGCCTCTACTAGAGCACACTGCACTCCTAATGCTTGTACACCAAAACCTAGAAACATATATAGGAGTTCTCCTGTATCTAAGTGTAGTGGTGGAATGTCAAATGGTGTGCCTCTAGTAGATCACTCTAGGAATTCTAGTTTCTTCTTGGACTCCAAACTATTTGTTTGTTCGATTTGTCATAAATATATCTTTAATACAAATCATGATGATTATATAACAAAGATCCTGAATAAGGTGAATTCTCGTGCTAAAGTTTAGTCCCTCAAGATCAGAAACAACAATCCCGTTGAACCAAAGAACCATACTCATAAACCTGGTAGGCAGATTGGTATAGGACAACGATTTTCTCTCAATAAGTCTTCTGCTGTGCATGAGAAACCACACACTCTGATAGTTGTTAGAAACTATAACATATCAATTTATGCTAAAAAGGCCCAATTCATCCCTAAAACTGATCAAAAATGGCAAAAATGTGCTTGTATTTGAGTTTTATGTATGCAGGTATGGATATGTCAAAAATCACTAGAAAACAGTCAAAAACGAACACGAGAATGGATGAGTGATCAAGAAGCTAAAGAAATCGAAGCCAAAGCCAGAGAGATCATGCCTCAGCCTTCTACAAAGTCAACTGCAGCTTCCACAGTCAACTTACAAAGCCAGCACCACTCTTTGTAACCACAAGGACTGTTTTTGCAATTGGTGAAAGTTAATTATAATTTGAAAAGAGGAAAACCAAACACAAGGGCCAGATATGTAATTACCCCAAAGATATATAAAGCGCGGGTCATATACCCGGGTCAAATAAACCCGTGGACCATCTCTCAACCAATCATATCATTTGCCCCAACCCGACTTAACCCGAACCCTAACCCGACCAACCCGGGTATGTTATAAACCTAATAACATTTACTGTTCCTCATTTACCCCCAATTCAGATTAAACTTACACACACACACGAACACACTCAAGAACACCATGAACCCTAGTCAGTCAATCTTTTACCCACACCCCCCCCCCCCAACATAACCCAAAATTAACCATAGGGTTAATGATCCCCTCACACCCCTTAACCCATCCATCACTATCAATCATAAACCCAACCCAATCCACCCTGGCAAAATAAAACGATCTCATTGGTCAAGTTGCGTGGGAGTGAGTGTATACACTCACATAACTAACACACATATGCCACGTCAACGATCCGGGTTTATACAACTTTAATCCAACGGCTTACGTTTGAGATCAAGGAGAAAGAAAGGATGAAGGGTCAAGATAAAGATGAATAGAAGGATCTAGATGAAGAGAGGAGCTCAAGACTTCGGGTATAAATACCCCTCAATCCAGCAGTTAAGATATATAATAGTTTAGGTTAATTTAGGGTTAATTTTTTATGGTTTCTTTAAATGTAATTTTAATTTTCATGTTATGTAATTTTGATTTACGATTGTAAGCTCTTTATTTCAGAATTAATAAAAGTTTTATTTCAAATAAATTGGTGTGTTCATTTTAATTCTGTTAAAAGAATTTGTGATTGTGTTTGTTATTTCTGTTAAATGATGAAGGCTTGATACCTATTGAATTGGATGCTGCTATGTTATCAAGGGTTTAGAGCTGAGGTCAGCATAAGGTTATGATTAGGATGATTTGTTTGACTTTGAGCTATGTGATAAGCCATAAGCTCATAATAAGCTTTTAAGCTTTCTCTGTTCATAGCTGGAAAGCCAAGTACACTTTCTTTTTAAGCTTCCTCAGTTTTCAATTAGTTTTAATAAATGTGCTTTACTTTTATGCTTTTGAAATCTGTTAGTTAGTTTGATTAGCAGTTTGGAAGGTTGATTTGAATTAAGCAGATTTAATTAAGTAGTTATAATCTGTCATAAGGTTTTGAGGTAATTTGATTAAATCAGCTTAGGTAAAAGTTTGTAAGCTGATAAGCTTAGTAGAAGCTTATCAGCATTCATAAGCCCATATAGCTTTTTCTTTTTTTTTACTTTCTCTCTCTAAAATCTATTTTTCTTATTTTTGTGTTTGAGGTGATGAAATGATATCCTAACACTAATCATAGGGATATGGCCTCTACTAGAGCACACTGCACTCCTAATGCTTGTACACCAAAACTTAGAAACATATATAGGAGTTCTCCTGTATCTAAGTGTAGTGGTGGAATGTCAAATGGTGTGCCTCTTGTAGATCACTCTAGGAATTCTAGTTTCTTCTTGGACTCCAAACAATTTGTTTGTTCGATTTGTCATAAATATACCTTTAATATAAATCATGATGATTGTATAACAAAGATCCTAAATAAGGTGAATTCTCGTGCTAAAGTTCAGTCCCTCAAGATCAGAAACAACAATCCCGTTGAACCAAAGAACCACACTCCTAGATCTTGTCTTAGGTGGAAACCAACGGGTAGAAATTTCAAGGCTGTTAGTCTTAGGTGGATACCTACTGGAAAGATGTTCACCGATAGCACAACCAAAGTTGACAGTGAACCTCCAAATGGTTCAAATGATGATATCACTAACCCATATGAATGCAATCAAACTCTTTATTTTAGTACAGGTACTTCTAACTCAAGTGCAGGTACATCTGTCAATCCTTTAAAGGAAAGACTCAGAGTTTGGTTACCAAAAAGACTGATATCTCATACGTCAGGAGTTCAAGGAATTCAAATCTGATGAACATGCTTCAAAAGATGTTTGGACAAAACAGTTTAGGCCTCGTTCTTCATCTTAATGACGCTTGATCACAACAGTTCAAGCCTCGGTCCTTATTATCTCATGATGTCTGTTCACATCAGTTTAGGCCTCGTTCTTCATCTTGATGACGTTTGAACAAAACGGTTCAAACCTTATTCCTTAATGTCAAATGGCGTCTGCTGGCATCTCTTCAAGCCCTGTTCCTTAAAGTAAAGAAATGTGTACGCCTTTAGAGAAAAGGAAAGTGTACGTGTCAGTGCATTTATCCTTGACAACGAAAAGAGAAATCTTTTCGGTCATGAGCTAATATAACAAAACATTCCAAGTTTTGAGCTCATGGTAATGGCTTGTAATCAAATGTTAGATTGCAACCCCATCTTCAGATAAAAGGAAAATGTACGTGTTAGTGCATTTATCCTTAATAACGAAAAGAGAAATCTTTTCGGTCTTGAGCTACTTTCGAAACACTCAATGTTTGTTAGCTCAAGTCGATGGCTTTCGTATTCTTCTGTACGAAACCAGTTTTTCAAAGAAAAGGAGAGTGTACGCTTCAGTGCGCTTTATCTTCAAAAGAAGAGAAATCTTCTTGTTTTTGACCATTCTCATTAACAAGCTTCATATTTTCCCATGCTTGTTCGTTAGTTAAGTGGACCAACGTACATTAGCTGGTATTATAATTCACTAGATCAAAAATGGCAATCGCATATGCAATTTTTGAAGGGGAGAATAGTGAATTAAATGTGATTAAAATGGTTTATCTTGGTCTTTGAATGTGTATAAAATGGTCAAATGTGAAAGTGTAGGGTGTTAAATCTGTAAGGTGTTAAATCTGTCTGTAGGGTGTTAAATCTGTCTGCTAGGAGATTAAGATAATCTAAAATGCCTTGGATCTTGCTTAATGTTAGATAGCGGCTGCATATTCTTGATGGCGGAATGTTAACCTACTGCATGGCGGTTTGGTGATCTGTTGGGCAGCGTCTTAGGCTAATTGTCCATGTCTTGGCCCAATAAGCCCAATAAACCTCTTAGGTCTATTCCAAAGGACCATTTGTCTTGTTGACTCTCATACAGGCTTAGTTAACTTGTCATTGAGCCTATCAGATAATCTCTAGACCATCGACCAAGGTTGACCAATGTTGACTTAACCCAATGTCCAGTGACTCTAATGTGGAATATCTTCGTGCTAATCTGAATATCAAGGGCATGTCAAACTCAAGGCGAACATCTTTATCTAACGTTGATTATATGCTATGTTTGTCTATCTTTGTTGATATTCTTTAACAGATACGATGGCAGAAGAGAATATTCCTGCACCTGAACCTACAAGATGAGATGAACAGATCCTTCATTGCTCAGAACAGTTACAGATTGGAAAGGGAAACCTTCTCTAAGATCTACAGAAGTTGCAGAAGAATCCTATCTTCCACATTTCAGTTGATATTTCAAGAACACAAACTTCGTTAGGGCATTCACTGCATCAGCAAATTCCCTTCTATCTACATTCAGCTGTTCTGGAATACTCTGACTCATGATGCAAAGACTGGGGTTTATAGCTTTCAAACTTGATGAAAAATGGTTTACTCTGAGTGCTGATCTTTTTCGGAAGGCCTTAGAGATCACTCCTGCATGACAACATCATCCCTAAACCAGACTTAGCTTTGGAATTGGGTAAATCTATCAGCTTAACTGAAGCTAAAGAAGAAGCTGTTGCAAGAGAAGTTCATGCTACTCATGCAAGAATTGTATCTTAATCTGAACTCGAGACCACACAAAGAAGACAGTCTGGTATTGCTTTCAGAGATTCCTTTATTGTGTCAAAGGAGAGGTCTTCTAATTAGTCTAAGAAGCTCAAGGGTATTCAAACTCTTACTCCTACTGAACAAGAGGCTGCTGACATAATGAAAGCTCTCAAGGAAAGCAAGAAAATAAGCAAGAGACAGCCTAGAACTGGAGGCTCAAATGAAGGAACTGGTAACATACTAGGGGTTCCTGATGAGTCCACAGTCATCTCTAGAGCCTCAAGTGAAGGAACTGGATCCAAGCCAGGGGTTCCTGATGAGGAAAAGCTAATTCTTTAGTGGGAAGCAGATGTGGTCAGTGAACATTTTGACAGAGATGATAATGCTGGGGATGATAATGAGGAAACTAAGCCTGATCCTGAAGAAATATATAAGTAAAAGATGAACCAGGAAAAACTACTATGGAAACCGAAGTTGAATCCATGGTCACTGTTCCTATCCAACAAGTTTCTTCATCTGTTCCTTTACTGATACTTCAGTCATCGATCTCTCATCTCCTAAACCAGTATCTCCTCCCTGTCAAGAATCATTCATTACAACTTTCACCACCAACATCCGCACTACAGCAGAGCAGTTCAGTTCTTGAAATGGTCAAGTCACGGCTCCTGTGCAAATCAGTTCAGGACCTGCGCCTTCTTTGATGACTCCTGGATACATCAGTTCAGGACTCGTGCAAATCTCAGTTTCTCCAACACCATATGTTCCACCATCCAAGAAAGACTATGAGATCCTGTTGTAACCATTGTTTAATGAGTACTATAATCTTCCACCACGAACTGTTTCCCCAGATCCGGTAGCTATTGTTGCTTCAAGAGCTGTTGATCCAGTTGGTTCACCTTCATCAACTACCATTGATCAAGATGAACAATCTACTAGTACTTCACCAACAAATCAGGAAATTCAATCTCAAGTCACTCATCAAGGTGTTGAAGAATAAATTCATGGACATCAAAATGCATAATTTAATAATGCACCCCTCCTTCATAATATTTCTTCAAACTCTAGTTTTGAAGAAACTAATTGACAAGGGGTCATTCCATTAAATTTGCATCATCTTATTCAACTGTTTAATACTATCACTAAGTTGACAAAGAATCACTCATTAGAGAATGTTATTGGCGATCCTTCTCGTCCAATTTCAACATAAAGTCAACTACAAGAACATGCCATTTGGAGCTACTTTGACGCAAATGAAAATCCAACTCCATTCGGTGTGAAACGGTATGGTTGAGATCTACTATCTCAAAGATAGTTTATGGTTTCTGAACAATTTTGTTCAGGACCCGTGCCTCAATTCATGGCTCCTGATCATAGCAGTTCAGGACCCGTGCTTCATGAAATGACGTCTGATCAAATCCGTTCAGACCTCACGCCCAATCGACAAGAGACGTCTGTTGACAATATCTCCTCAGACCTCGTTTCAAATAAACAAAAGGCGTCAGATTATGACATCTCTGGCCCCGTACCCCCAAGGAAAAATGTTGTTTCTCTAGCAGACAAGACAAATTCGTCACAAAAGGAGATGGAATTTCTATTCAATCATTTATTTGAAGAATATTTCTCTTAGAATTTCTATTCAATCATTTCTTTGAAGAATATTTCTCTCCAACAAATGTTCATGCTGAAGAAAACAACAATGATCAAGCAGCGAATGCATCGTTTTGACAAGATGAATTTATCAATCCTTTCTGTACACCGGTACAAGACATTGCTGAGTCTTCCTCATGCAATATTGATAATGAAAATATGCATTCATTTCAACCAACAGAGCCATGAATACCAATGGACAAAAGATCATCCATTAGAACAAGTTATTGACAATCCTACAAATCCAGTGCAAAGAAGACAACAGCTTGCCATAGATCCTAAAATGTGTATGTTAGCGCTCACCGTGAGTATAGAAGAACCAAAGAACATTAAGGAGGCAATGGCTGATTCTGCATGGATCGAAGCAATGCAGGATGAACTTCATTAGTTCGACAGACCACAAGTCTGGGAACTCATCGACAAACCATTTGGCAAGACAGTGACAAAGCTAAAGTGGTTATGGAAGAACAAAAAAAAGGGGATGAAGTTCAGACTGTTATTCGCAACAAAGCAATACTTGTAGCTAAAGGCTATGCTCAGGAAGAGGGTACTGATTTCGAAGAATCATTTGCTCCAGTTGCTCGTTTGGTAGCAGTTTGGATTTTTGTTGCCTATGCTGCACACAAGTCCTTTCCAATCTACCAGATGGAAGTTAAAACAGAATTTCTAAATGGTCCACTGAAGGAGGAGGTTTATTTTGCTCAGCCGGAAGGGTTCGTTGATCCTGAACATCCATAAAAAGTCTACCTTTTAAGGAAAGCTTTATACGGCTTGAAGCAAGCCCCAAGAGCCTGGTATGATGAATTATCCAATTTCCTGATGTCCAAAGGCTTTTCTAAAGCATTTTCAGACGTTGAGCATGCCGAATGCATTGATACTCGCAAAAGCACTTCTGGAGGGATACAGTTCCTAGGTGACAAACTTGTAAGCAAGATGTCAAAGAAACAATATTGCACTGCAATATCTTCAACAGAGGCACAATACGTGGCGTTATTTGCAAGTTGTGCACAAGTAATGTGGATGAAGACACAGCTTAAAGTTTATGGCTTCAACTACAACAAAATAATGTTGTACTACAATTCACAGTCAGCCATAGCAATCTCATGCAAAGCCGTACAACACTCTCATACAAAGCACATCCATACTCAGTATCACTTCATATTAATGCACAGTAGATTTGAAATGTCCTTAATGGGGGAGATGAAATTCTTTTTAGGACTTCAGATCCACCAGTCCCCAAAAGGTATTTTTATCAATCAGGCCAAGTACGCTTTAGAAATTCTGAAAAAGCATAATATGGACAATTGTCACTCCATTGGTACACCATTGGCTACAAAACCCAAACTAGATGTAGATTTGAGTGGAGAACCCGTAGACCAATCTGATTATCGTAGTAAAATCGGGTCACTCATGTACTTGACATCTAGTAGACCAGACTTAGTGCAAGCAGTATGCTATTGTGCACGTTATCAAGCACGACCAACTCAAAAGCACCTCAAGGAGGTTAAAAGAATCTTTAAATACCTAAAGGGTACCATTAACATGGGACTCTGGTATCCAAAGGATTCTGGCTTTGAACTAACAGCATTTTCAGACGCTGATCATGCCGGATGCCTTGATACTCGAAAAAGCACTTCTGGAGGGATACAGTTCCTTGGTGATAAACTTGTAAGCTGGATGTCAAAGAAACAAAACTGCACTGCAATGTCTTCAGCAGAGGCAGAGTACGTGGTGTTATCTGCAAGTTGTGCTCAAGTAATGTGGATGAGGACACAGCTTCAAGATTATGGCTTTAACTACAACAAAATACTGTTGTATTGCGACTCTCAGTCAGCCATAGCAATATCATGCATCCCCGTGCAACATTCTCATACAAAGCACATCCATACTCGGTATCACTTCATAAAGGAACAGGTTGAAAATGATATTATTAAATTATATTTTGTCAGAACTGAATACCAATTAGCTGATTAATTTACGAAAACCCTTCCTGAGGATCGGTTTTTTTTATCGTGTCAGAAGGATTGGTATGAGATGTTTGACTCCAGCAGAACTGGAGGTTCTGACAAACGTAACTGCTTGATATTATCATCAAACATCATCTTGTAAAAAAAATAATAATAAATAAATAAATAAATAAATAAATTTGGCTTATGTACATAACCCGGGCCTCATCGTAAAGGAAAATACACGTCTCAGTGCATTTTTCCTTAGCAACGAAAAGAGAAGTCTTTTCGGTATTGAGCTACTCTAACAAAACATTCAAAGTTTTGAGCTCATGACAATGGCTTGCAGTTATTTCTGACTGCAACCCGCTTTTCAAAATGAGGAACGCATGTCGTCGAAAAGACAGCTGTTCCAGACAACGGGTAATTAATTTTTCCCGGGCATGGATTATTTCATATCCATGCATCATAAGAATAAGTGTACGTTTCAGTGCATTTATTTGTCAAAATAAGAGAAATCTTATTTCAATTGAGAAAAAGTTGTCTTCACAATGAATCAATATTTTTAGTAATCACGAAAAGATTTTCAAAGATAATTCGACCTCTCAAACAATGACTACAGCTCTTTAAATAGAAAACGGGTCATTATTTGAGGGGGAGAAAGTGTCAAATAATCTTTTAAATGGTCTTTCAAAATAAGTCAAGGATTAAACAGTTGAAGTTTTTGATAATGACAGATAACAATTTAAAGGGAGTTAATTCATATTAACTACATGTGCCTTAGATGTCATTTGCTTCAATCTTTAGGGACTTATTTGCAATTGAAGACTTAGTGAATCATGCTTAAAACTACATACGACTAATATTGCCAATGCGTCATAGTTTGATAAAAGTGACTAGGAATGTTTGGAAATTCTTTCGTAGTTAAAAAGCCTGAACACTGATTCTCATGGATAGATATAAGTTTATTAATTCTGCGAACACATCTTCAAGCATGTGTGCATATAAGGTTTTTTCCGATTCTGGAGGTATCGAAAACAACAAGGGAAGGAGTAAATGGCTCTAAAGGTACAACAACTACACCGTGATAGAATCCATACCTTATTATAATTGTAGTCCATTCCCGGAAGACAAATGTCTTATCCGCAGAGAAATCAGTGTGTTTTATCGTGTTACTTTCGCGGTGGCCTATTCCAACCACAAAGGAGAAGAGATAATCTTGTCATTTATGTATGCAACAGTTGAGATTACAGGGAAATGTGTTGAACGAAGATTGATTAAGCGTGAGGAGATTGGTTACTGATTCAATGAATGCTTCCTTTAACGATCAATCACCAAGCATGTTTTAAAGGAGTAGGAAATATATGATCAAAGAGGTACATATTGTATGAAAAGCATGAAATTTCCACTATTTAGTCAGTATCCGATAGAAAGAAAAGTGGTACATTTGGGACATAGTTTGTCTGGTGGTTATTAGTCGTCTACTGAAGGGAAAAATTGTAGATATCCGGACTTATTGACTTTGGTGTTTCATTCATCATCACACTATCATGTTAAAGAAATTAGACGGTGGAATATATTATCCGGGTCATAATTGACTTTGGTGTATACGGTTTTCATATTAATTGTGTAACTCATCGATTTAGTCGGTCAGACTTCAAGTATTCTTAATGCAAACTGCAAGAAGGCTATGAACCTACTCAAGAAATGATTGCTGATTCAAGGGGAAGCTAAGACAACTTCCAAAAGGAGAGTATCGAGACAGACTACAGACTGCTTACATGGACAAAATGACTATGTCTCTTTCGGGTTGGAACAATTTCAGGTCCCTATCTCATACATATCTTGTGATATATAAATTTTGTGTAGTGGTGGGGTAAAAGACTTAATATAGGCTAATATAATAGTAAATGAGTACAAATATTCAAGAATTTTCTTAGAAAATTCAAATCTTTCAAATTACTGTACTCGACAGTATTACATTCTTACCCTCAACGATTGAGGGGGAGCATTAATATGTTCCAAACATGGCTTGTGAATAATTGGCACACTTTTCTCCCAATTTTTTTTATAACATATTTAAATCAATTGATATCCAAAATGTCAAATGATTTGAAATTTTTGATAAGGGGAGAAAATGTGATTAAAATATGTAATGTGATCATATTTCTCAAGTGTATACTCCACCAACATGTGCTAAACAGTTTCGAATACCGATGCACATGTTGAGGGGGAGCGTTTCTAAAAAGCAAAAACAATCGTGTACTAAACACTTTGATAGTAATATCACAAGTACCTGATTGAGTTTTTCAACAGTGATTTTATGGCAAGGTAAACTGTACCAAAAGACTGACCATGTATTTACTGTTATCGAAGTTATAAGGATGGTAAGGTTAGGTACTCGTTCCCATGATCCTGCCAGAACCGGAGGGATCTACCCAGGGACTATCCACTAGTTAGTGTAGAAGTCCTTAGGTATGATAAAAAGGAGTAAATGTGAGGAAAAGGGAATAGTGCCGACTGAGATGGAGCTAGTACTTGAATAAACCCAACAAGGTTCTAGTCATGATATCTTGGTAAGCACTAAAGGGGTTGAAGAATGAAAAAGAATTGTACGGATAAAGGGTGTAAAGAAAGAAGCCCTCCATACACTTAGGCAGAAACGGGTCTATACATTATGCTGTCAAAATCACTAAAAATTGATTGGGATGACATTGAAACGACATCATGACCAGTGATGCAATGCATAAAAACAGCCCTTCCTAGCCATCCGAGTTCTCTTGAAAGGAAACTTGTCTCATTTGTCACGGAGACTAAACATGCAATCTATTGTCTCACTCACTCCGAGTAAGTCGGTATTGAAAAGGTGGCAGTCAGCTCCAGCCTCCGATCACTAATATCAAAGCGCACTTTCGAGTCTAGAGCCAAGAGATCATCAATTAATCTCGTTAGGACAATTCCAATTTACTTGTTATTCACACACTGTGATTACAAGTTTTATCATAAGAGTCCTACGCATTATCCTTGTGATTTGCCAGAACATCCTGAGTGATACGTAAGTATTCACAGTGAAGAATGGAAATCCTGCTTGAGCCAACTTCAACAAGCTTCATGGTAGTGACTTGTGAGATTCCTTAATGGATCAAACTTGTAACAACTAGAAAGCAACAACGGTGCGATTCTACATGAATCAAACTTGTTCCAGTATACGAATTGACGGTTATTGGACTTTGGAAAACAAATAAAACTTTTCGAATGTGTTTACAAAACTCTTTGTAAAGAGTCGCATCCGATGTTTTTACAACCAATTTTCTGTCTTATTGCTAGACTTTTTTATTACAGGAACATTTAAAGATGGAGATGGAGATACCGTGTTCCAACAAAATCAAGTTCATAACCGCGTGCTCATTCTCAAACGACTCATTCGAAGATATCATGAAAGCTCAAATATCTGTTATTAAAGCTTCCGCAACTCTGAATATTCAAGCTTTCAAGATCAAGAAAAGTGTGAGCATATCATTCTAAGACACAATTACAAGATGGCAAAAGATCACATGAAAATGATTAGAAGATTATGTATGGATGATGATCTCAAATAAGCTCAAAAATTACATACAAGTCAAGCTAAATCCTAAAAGTCTAAAGTTCACTGCTTCAGATTCACAAGAAATGGATAAATGAAAATCAAACGTCTCCTACTATAACATAAGATCAATCTGAAGATTAAGAGCTTACGTTTATATTGTTCGAAGGGGTGACCTCCCTTAGGGGGAGATTGTTAGATATTAGAAAAAGACTCGGTCACCCCATGTATTTTACTGTTCAATATAGCTCGTAGTTTAATAGGTAAACGTTTGACTTTCGGTATTGAACCGGGTACTAATACCCGGTGTATTGTAAGAACTATAAATACCTCTTCCAACTTTGGAAGAGGTAAGCATCTAGTCATTTTACACACACTCTTAAGTGTGTTTTCCTTTTTCTCTCTCAACTATTCTCTCTCTCTAACTTTCTCTCTCTAGATCTCTTTAGATCTATACATGTTTGTGTGAATTAGGGAACCTACACGTTTAACAGTCGTGAGAATGAGAATCATCATGCTCATATTAATAGTTTCAAAAGAATTACCTTGACTTTACGATTTAGGAATATGCCTAACGATGTGATTAAGCTTATGATGTTTCCATATTCGCTCGATGGAGCCGCTAAAACTTGGTACGAGAAAGAACCACTAAACTCAATCTTGACTTGGGAGGATCTCGTTACCAAGTTTGTTAACCAATTTTTCCTTCCTTCGAAAACCACTCACTTAAAGAATGAAATTTCTCGATTTACACAAAAATTTGAGGAAACTTTTAGTGAAGCTTGGGAACGATTTAAGGAGTTGCTTAGAGCATGTCCCCATCACGGATTTACGGAGTTAACTCAAGTTGATATCTTTTATAACGGTTTAAACGAGAATGAACAAGACTCCTTAAATGCCGCGGCGGGTGGAAATCTTTTGAGTAAAACGACTAGAGAGGCTTTAAACATAATTGAGAATAAATCAAAAGTTCGTTATTCACGTAATAGATCAAATGCTTCTAGGATGAATGTTACTTCTAGTAAAACAGATGAGAGAATCGATAAGCTTGCGGATCAACTTTCGACCTTAGTCGAGATTGTTTCTAAGAAAGTTGTCACCCCTCTCCCTTAAAGCGGTTGAGGAATCTTGCGTTACTTGTGGTGGTGCCCATTCTTGGTATAATTGTCCGGCTACCGATAACAATCAGGCTAGTGTTTGTGCGACTACGGGTACTTACAATCAAGTTAACCCTCCAAACCGTGTTAGTAATCAAATGGCACCACCAGGTTTTGCTCCGGTGCAAAACAATGGTCAAAATAGGAATTATCAAAATCAAAATCGGGGAAACAATTTTCATCAAAATCAAGGTTTTCAAAATCAAGTTAATCATGTGCCGAATTTTCAAAATCAAGGATTTCAAAACCAACCTTTTCAAGCTCATAATAATCAATTTCAACAAGGGATTCCATCCGAAATTATGAGTTATATGAAAGCTAATGAGTCAATTGTGAGAAATATGCAAGGTCAAATCAATGAAATAAGAAGCACGTTAACTAAACAAGAGGAAAATCTTAGGAAAAATTTGAATAATGACATGCGGAGTATTTTAGGAAGTTTCTTTCAAAATCAAGCCTCAACTTCGGGTACTCTTCCGAGTAATACCATTCCAAACCCGAAGGGTGAGATGAAAGCGATCACTACTCGAAGTGGTGTTGCTTACGAGGGACCCTCGATTCCTACTAATCCTTCTCCTAAAAAGGCAGTGGAATGATGGTAGGTTTTATATACGCTATAAAATATACAATATAATATTCTAAAAGAGCAATTAAGAACTTTCCTAAAGTCTCCTTTAAGCGAAGCTCACTCTAAAAGATATATAATATATAATACGTATATTTAACCGGGAAGAATGATCACCCGGGTCGTTTCCCCAACGACTTGCGAAATTGAAACCACGTTTTAATTCGGATTATGATTTGAATGAGAGAGAAAATATTTTTGAGTATTTATAACTACTAAATAAAACCAACAATTAAAATGAACAATTAAAAGCAATTAAACACTTTAACAATTAACGTGAAACAAATAAAACGCGACAATTAAGCAAATACACTAAAATTAACTCCTAAAAATGCAAACTAAATTTCTAAACCTAAAGTAGGACAAAAGAAAATTTTAAG
>BQNB010043045.1:13889-45744 GCA_026074375.1 Tanacetum coccineum | reverse complement strand
CCCATATGTATTACCTTAGCTGAATTTTCCTCAAAGAAATAACCAATACATACACTTGGAAAAATATACACCTTTATGTTAAAAGTTACAACTTGTAACTTTCAAATAATGTTAGATATTTCTTAAAATAGCAAAAACCAACATGTATACCTTCCTCCCCCCTTATTCGGCTAAAATGAGTCCTTAGGGGACCAGAGCACACAAAAATTGCAACTTGACCTTGTGTATAACACAACTCATTAAGCCTTATGTCTTTTTGACCAAAGATTTTCCCTAATTCCCTCAATAGTGTCTAAGACTTTCATATGTGATCTCTTGACTAGTCTTAGGCTATATAAGACATACACAAGTAAGAGAATACACACACATACTCATTTCCTTAGTGAAAATTCACATATACTCTCCCTTTTGGTCTCGCCTCACCCACGGCTCACCTCAAACACCATAAACAGCCCATACAAAACTCATTTACAACATTTACAAACATTACTACATAATTTATAAGATAAGGTGTTTAGAAGGCTTGGTTAAGCATTTACAAATGTTAAAGCAAGAAGGTTTAAGATTAGGGTTTTACTTGAAATTAGGGTTTTCAAGGTGTTGTAAGCTTGGGTTTGTCATCTAAACTAGGGTTTAGATTGTGTTGTTTATCACCACACTTCATATTAAGGTTACCTAAAAACCTTAATCTCTTTACTTTTATGATTTTATGCGTACATAATGTGTGTATAGTTAATCACCTTGCTTATGATTTGTTACACTTGCTTATGATTTGTTACACTTTTAAATATGACATATGAATGTTAATATCATGTTATAATGGATGTATAAGTAATATACAAGTGTGGGTTATCTATAAAAAGCTTATATAAACTAGTTATCTAAAAAGTATACTTAATAAGGTTCATGAATAAGTAAGTATGTACACATTTGGATCTTGTGATTCTTGGACAATATATGGAAAAATCATGGACTAGAGACCCTAAGGATGTAAGACATGTGATAATAAGTGTGGTAATGGACTTGTAACAAAGTAGTTAAGCTAAAAAGTTATAAAAACAAGTTTTAAACACATTTCATCAAATACTTCAAAAATTTCTGTTTTAATTCGAAAATAAATGTATTTATTTTATATTTTTATAAAATACTACATATCATGAGGATTCCAACCATATAAGAAACTTAAAAATCCGCTTTATACGTTAATAAACGGGTTAATAAAAGAAATTTTATAAAAACAAGTTACAAAATACTTCTGTTATATAAAATGGGATATTTTTCTCAGATAGTACATATTTTTAGGATTCCAAAACATTAAGAATCATAATTTTTGGATCGATAACGAAGGAGTTATGAATTAAAACATGAAGAATCATAATTTTTTGATTTATAACGAAGGAGTTATGAATTTCGCAAGTTTATGGTAATTAAAGTTTATAAAAATAATTTTATAAACTATGAACAATAAAAATACTATTCATAGCAGATACATATTTTTGAAAAATATTATATTTTGATAGAACCTTTAATTACGAAGACGTGCTCGAAGAATCACCTAAAAAACGGAGTTAAACGAATAAAATACGACGTTTACGAGTTTACGACGACAAATTTTATAAAAGTATATGAACAGAAAACCCACTGTTCACCAGAGGACTAAGATATTGGAAATGTAATATTTTGATACATCGTCTTAATACGAAAGCGTGGACGTAAGAAACGTGAGAAACAGACTTAAAACGGGAAAGTTACGCCATTTTTACCAAAGTAATATTTATAAACGTTCTAACTTTTAAATATTGATTTTACAAAAGCAATTATATGGTGATGTATCTATATAGAATTATATATGGTATTAGTTAATCAAAGTGCTTAATACTTATACGGCCTATAATTAATTAGGTTGCATTCGGCGTTTATCTAACGCGTTTTCTGTGATATCTTGATATTCGTTAACTCAAGATGAGTTCATAGCCCCACTTTTACATTTACAATGATTTACAAGTTTTGGGGTGAGAAACATATGCATGTTTTACAATTGGACGCAAGTGAACATTTTACATTACGATTACGTGTTTTCCTAAGTAGCGATAACCCTGTCTGAGCCCCTTTATCATGAATTGTCAATTGCTAGTATAGTAAGCGCGAATGTTATGGAATTGCTTATTGGGGTTTGAATCCCGTTTGGGTGATTAGCTATCACTGGACAAACGAACGTTTACCATGTCGGACATAGGATGTTGCGGGTTAGAACATCATCACAGGCAATGTTGGCAATTTATATTGCATTACATTTTGGGGAAACATTTGTATGAACTAGAATCTTGTATTTTGAACACTGAACATGTTATGCTTCGGGTTTTTGTAACAAACACTTTGCTAAATCCAATGTATCGGTTTTAAACGGCTTTTAATTTTCGTTCTTATATATATCGTGTGCAATTGATCTGTAAAGTACCACCCCCAACCCATATTCCCCTGCGATCCATTTTGGGGGTGTTACAGAGAGAGAGAGCGGTGAGAGAAGCAAAAGAGCGAGTTTAGGATTGAGTGCGAGAGAGAGAGAGAGATTGAGAGAGCGAGAGCGAGAGAGAGAGAGAGAGAGAAAGAGAGGAGAGAGAGAGAGAGAGTAGGGTGGAGGAGCGCCAAGGTTATAGAGAAACCAGGTCAAACATATTTTTTGCTGGTACTATTACCATTTTCAAACAATGCATTCATACAAAGGGTTTTCATCGGGATACATACATAATCACACTGCCTCGTTGCATTAGTTGATTAGACTAGATGCATTCATGATTGATATACGTGTTTACATATAGTACGTATATTATGATAAAAGTCTTATATTAAATACTTATATAAGCTACTTTTGATTTTCAGATTTTGTCATGTCGGATTCAGAGGATTCCACAGTTACCTACACAGCGGTTTCCCCCCCCCCCCCCCACCCCCCCTCCACCCCCCCCAAAGTCCGTTTGAGGGCTTATCAGACATAGGATCACCAGGAGTTGATGGACCACCCATGTTGCTAGAGGATCCATATGCATATGTGGTAGCTGCTTTTCATGCCCCACCTTCACCGGGACTATTTTACAGGACCCATGGGAGCACAGGCAACACTCCCCAAACTTTTGTTCCTGAGCCTGTATACCAGGAGTTCATGCCACCAGAGGATGAGGTATTCCCAGCTGAGGAGCAGCCACTGCTTGCTGCTGCCTCACCCACTGCTCAGTCACCAGGTTATGTTCCAGAGTCCGATCTTGAGGAGGACCCGGAGGAGGACGATTATGATCCTGAGGAGGATCCAGCTAATTACCCTACTGATAGGGATGATGATGATGAGGAGGAGGAGCCCTCCGGAGATGATGCCGATGATTACTCTAGTCCCCGAGTACCCAACTCGAGAGTTACTTCACTAGATCAACAAGCTCTCTTTAGGCGGAGAAAACCATACAACGTCGCTTACAATTTATCCAATACTAAGCTAAATACCGAGTCTTACTTCGAGGTAGAACCAACCTAACGTTGCTTACACTTTTTCCGGTATAAAGCTAAATACCGAGTTCTTCTTCGGGTATAACCAAACCCGTTATGTTTTTTGGCCCAACATAACAAACCTTGTGTTTTATGGCCTAAACACATAAACTGCGTCGCTTACATTATTTTCCGACACTAAGCTAAATGTCGAGTCCTAATCTTAGCTAGAACCAATCTACCACTTCTCCAATGTATTTTAAGGCCTAAAATACTAATCAACCCACAATAAACCCATCTAAATATATACATCATTTGGATCTACACACTACTAAAGATTGGAAGACATGGACTCGATCTATATGTAACAAATGGACTAACAAGACTACATAAATTCAAATCTTGAAGATGACCGAAGTTCTTCTCTTGCACTTGAGGGAAGAAGGAAAGAGTAGAAGATTGGATCACATTTAAACAAGATTAAACAAGTTAAATGATCAAAGATTTAGAGAGATTTAGTGAGATCTAGAGAGATAAAGAACTGAGAGAAATTCGTGCAAAAGGGTTATAAAAATAGTTGGAGGTGACCCTGTAGAATAATCTTAACACATATATGAAATGATTCACTTTGAGTTTTAGAGGGAGAAGGGTGGTTGGATGAACACTTAGAGAGAAAGAAAAATGATAATATTAGCTTAAGTGAAAATGTGACAAATGAGTAACCAACACCCTCCCCATGTGTGGAGAGGGTTTATATATCCCTATCATAACCGGCCATGGGCTTGTGTTATGGGCTTACATTGTAACTTTGGCATGGTTAGCTTACTAACATAACATTACTAGTTACTACGAGTTATGACTACATATATTGGAAGTGACCGATACTTTTTGGTATTTCTAACAATCTCCCCCTAAGGGAGGTCACTCCAATTTACAAAAATTCAAACTTAGCATACTATGCTTTCACTTTGGTCTTGAGCTTGTAGTCTTTAATTTTCAATCATTTACTTGTGATTTGATGTAGTGATCATTGACTTTTGATGTGAGCTTGTTCCTTTATCTTGACATGAATGTGATCATGAATACCTTGAGATCATCAAAGCTATATCTCACGCCATCTTTTTGTAAACTATTGGCCATCCTCTGAACTTGTTGACTTCTGGACCGACATGCTCATAAAAACCTTTCTTGATTTGTTAATCTTGAAAAGCTTTAATAATAATTTCCATTTAACATTAATCACGTCGCTTCAAGAAGGAACGTATGTATCAGAGTACGGAAGTCCTGAAACATGTCTGAGCTTTTCATGATGTCTTTATATTTTTCGGTTTGAGTAGAGCATGTGGGCTATTAATCTTGTAGTTAGCTGGAAACAGGTACCTCCATCACCTCTTTAAATATTCCTGAAATAACAGTTAGCCATAAAGCAGAGGGACGAATATGGCTTTGTCAATTCGCGCCCGTTTTGGTTGGAATAACCTTCCCGAATCCGTGAGGATCGACCTGTGATCAGATACATTTCAATTTAAAAGAATCTTTTTGACTGGATTCCAGCGGAGTAATCGAATATTCAACACTTATGTATCAGATTCATCAAACTCAGCATGTTCTCATTATCGGAACGTCTCAAAGCAGACAACACGATAAGAGTGAACCAGCGAGTTACTATCTCACCGATTGAAATAAAAAATTGATTTGAAAATCAATCGACGTGTCACTTGCTAAATGTTTTTTGTACACAAAAAAAAAAAACATATCGAGAGTGTTAATCATTTCAAAATTATCAGCAATCGTCAATTCATAACCTGGAACAAGTTTGATTCTTATAGAATCGCACCATCGTTTCTTTCTAGTTGTCACAAGTTTGTGTTAGCCTCAATTTATTGAGTCGAACAAGGAAGCTCGATCACTCTACGATGGAGCTTCGGTCTTTAATTAGTTAATGTTGTAAAGAGAATAAAATTCCGGGAAATCGGGCCTCGAAGTTAATCTAATATTGTATATGTTTCGGGTTTAATCCCAAGCAAAACCCGAGCCCGGGTCCTAGTTAAATATCCCGCGCGTCACATTAAATGTGTAGGGGTATATATATATATTTAGATATTTTCTTTTCAGAAAATATCTCATATATATAGATATTTTCTTTTCAGAAAATATCTAGTTTTCATTTTTCTAAATCTAATTTCTTTCTTTTTTCTCTCATCTCTCTCTCTTCTCTCTCTCTCTAAACTAACATCTCTTTTCTAGTTTCTAGTTCCGATTTGTGTTAAGATTATATGAAGTGAAGTGTGAATCGGGTTCCTACAATTGGTATCAATCGCCTCGGGTGGGTTTAGTGATTTGTTTTGTGGTCATTTTTTTTATCTTATTATTCGGCATCTTTGTTTTTTGTTATGATTCGGCTTATTCAAAGTATCTACACACTTTGGTCAAAGTTATGATTCGGATATTTCATTGTTCATATTGTTCTCGTCTTTTTTTGTTGGGTTAAAATAAACAAAACAACAAACTAGTATTTTCTTTCTTACATACCAAAAAGTTTTTTTCTTTTTCTCTTCAAACAAAAAAAACGCTCCATAGCTTATTGTGGGTTAATAACATCTTTTCAAAGCTTATTTTTTTTGAGGCTCGAAACAAGAACAAACAAGGCTGAAACGAAGAGAAGAACAAGGTGCGGTCAAGGTGTTTGATATATTGCTTGAACCGAACGAGCATCAAACCAACATCCACCGATCTAGCAACTTTTCAAACGGAACCGAACTAGTCGAAAACTTGTACAACCGAACGAGTGGAAAACGTAACAACCGAACGAGTAACATCTCAAGATCACCGAACGAGTGGAAAATTCAAAGGACCGAACGAGTGAAATTTTTGAACCGAACGAGTGGAAAACTTAAAGAGCCGAACGAGTGAAACAACTCAAGGACCGAACGAGGAAAATTTTGAAGGACCGAACGAGTTCTTTTCTATAGCACCGAACGAGTGTAAACGTTCGAACCGAACGAGTGGAAAACTTTTGCACCGAACGGGTGACAAATCTCAAGGACCGAACGAGTGATAATCTAAAGGACCGAACGAGTGATAATCTAAAGAACCGAACGAGTTTTTGTTGTCTCAACCGATCGAGTATACTCGACTTGGACCGAACGAGTTTTTTTGTCTAGCTTGTACCGAACTACATCAACCACGAGAACAAAACTTACACGTTTTAACAAATTTTCGGTTTTTCGGTTTTGAGTGACGTTAAACGACGGGACTTAAGAATTACATCATCGTATTCGTGACATCGTTTCGATCAACGTGGTATATTAAGTTTTTACCGACGATAAACGTATCACTCCGCGAGATCAAAGTTACAAACGTTCGCATGTTCTAAATTTAAAATGAAAGAGATGATGTATCAGGAGGGAAACGTGTTTTTTATTAATTATAATTCGAATTTTACACTTTAAGCCCCTCAACTTCTAACCAATATTCATATTTAATATTTAGATTTTACTTAGTTTACTATTAACCCTTTCTTTTTTAAGCAAGTTTAAATATAAACCTTTTACATTCAACTTTTATATTTTTTTTTTTCAGACTTTTAAAACTTTTAATTTTTGTTATTTTTTTTTAGTTTTACATTTTAGTTTTCAAAATTTAATTTTAGAGCCATTTCGTTGTAAAAATTTACCGTCAATCGTTTAGCTCACAAATTCGTTTACAAAAGTTCAAGTTCTACAACGACAACAACGATTCTCAACAATAATTCTATTTTCACACGGTTTTTCTTGATTAGTTAGTAAAATCCCGCGAAATACTCTTGTATTTTTTCGGTTTAGTCAGAGCTTGTAAAAATCACCGTAAAATAGTTTTCCACAACAACAACAAATCATTTACCCTGCTTTAAGATCCAACAAAATCTTTTTACACTTCATAATTCACGGATAAATTGAAACAAAGACTACTTCATCTTCAGGGTATCAGTGTTAAGATCCAGAGATACAAAAACTGCAGATACAAGCAAAGATTTTCAAAGAAAACTCCTGAACCAAATTAAATGCACTTAAATCAACCACTCAACTTCTCGAACAACAGAGTATATTGTATCAACAAGCTTTGCACAAATCTTTGGTATAGTCTCAGACCATCAGTTTCAGTTATCTCAACACATGAATAACATAGAAAAAAAACTTCACCATGCATAAACACTTCACGAGATGTAATTCCAAATCCGCTCTAAGTGTGATCAAAATAACAGTTTGAAAGGTTCATTAACCTCTGACGTGTTAAAGCCTCCTCGAAATTATTCAGATCGGGTTTTCATCAGATCGAGAAGTAAAATAAATCTTCAGAGATTACACTACAATGACAGCTCAAACATTCAAGGAAACAATCATCCAGAACATGAACTCCATTGAGCAATGTATAATAGAAAGAGCAAGTCATGAGCAAGAGCTTAAGATACGTGAAAAAGTTAGTGAAAGACAGTTTGCAGATTCAACAGTGCCAGGTTCAAGAGATTCAATCATCGGATACAAGTTCAGGAGATGAAAACATCAGTGGGATTGTATCAGATGAAGAGATTGATAAACAGAAATTGGAAGCACATTACAGTTACATGGCAAAGATTCAGGAGGCTCCCCTGAAGATCCATTCTGCTACAAGTCGCCATATGAACAGGTATAAAACCATGATGGAAATGATTTGATTGCCATATAGACGACATTCTAAGCAAACCTAGAATCCATTAACGACACATCATGTTTTGGAGAAGGATGATAGCAATGTCATTTCTGATTCATCAAATATAAGTACAATGATAATCAGATAGAATCCAAAATGCGGCATGGATGTGTTGATGAGCGATGCCTACGCGCTTGCTAATATTAATTCTAATAGACTCTGATACGGAGGAAAACAAAACGTAAATAATAGCAATTAAAGAAAGCAAACGCATCATTGACTCAAGAATTGGAAAAGTGCAAAACTAACCTTGATGAAACCAATAGTGCTCTAGGAGAGGCTATTAGTTGTCGGGATAGTTGTCTATTGCACTTCAGAACAAACAGAATGAGGTTTTAGAAGGACAAAGCCTTTAATGACACGGGGAACGATTGATTATGAGATTCTCAAAACAAAGTTAAATGAAACTCTATGGACTATTAGCTTTAAAAGACAATTGCAAATAAAGAAGGTTAAAAACTAAAGCCTATAAATTCCAGTTCTTCAATCAGAAACCACAGAAATTAAGTCAAAAAGAGTCTTTAACTAAGTTACAACTGGAAGGTTATCTCAAAGAGAATACAAAGGTCATTTCGGATTTAAAGGTTAAAGAAGAAAAAGATATTGACAAGATGATTGAAATGGACAAACAGTTAAAGTTTTTAAACGAAATTGTTTATACTCGTAATCAGTCAATTCAGACCATTCATATGTTAGCACCTAAATGCGCGACATATAATGGTAGACTAACCTTTGCCAATCCAAGGTACCTCAAAAAGGCTCAATCTGAAAAGCCCTGTTTGTATGAGATCCCATTTGATACTTCTGATCCTGCAAACAGGTTTGCCCCTAATAGGGAAGAGACCATGACTCTTGATAACGAGAGTAGATCAAAATTAGATAAAGACACAGTGAAACCATGTATCGACACAACTAGACAGAATAGTCTTTATGAAGTTTTTTAAAGACCTCACTGGAGTATCTTTATCAGTTGGAACGCGCAAAAGAAGTTAGGAAGACAATGTGGAGAAAACCGTTTGTTAGAACAAAACCAAACATTGCTAAAAACGTTGCCTTTCTACCCGTTTCAAAATCCATTAGTAAAAGTAGACAAGTTTTTAACGAAATGACATTTAACATCAATCAATTTAGGGAAATTGTTGATCAAACTTGGTTTAAACATACTAGTGATTATTTTTGGGTGCCAACTGCTCATGATATGGAACTTTTGATAAAAACCTTACTCATGCCTCTTTCAATAAAGTCACAAAATGACAGTTTTCGATTTGAACACGAACTTAAAACGGAAATGCATGAAGATTTTGAGTACGTTAAATCCCTTGAAAAAGAGATTGACGAACTTGAATCTGAAAAGGCTGATTTTTCAAATATGTATGATCTACTTCTTGAAGAGTGTATGTCTAAAGATGTTACATGTTCGTATTTGCATTCTGTGTCTGATTTAAATGCTAATACTGAATTACAATGCATGTATCTTCATAAAGTCAAAGAATGTGAATGTCTTGCTCAAAAGCTTTCGAAACAAACTGAATCTGTTAATAACGAAGTTCATAATAAGCTTTTAAAGAGTTTTGCTAAACTTGAAAAACACTCGATATCTCTTGAACTTCCATTACAACATTAAAAAGACAGATGAAAACAACCCAGATTTTGCAAAGAAAATCGCTTCAAATGTATTTCGAAAAGAACTGAAACAATACATGAAATACAATATTTTGAAAGCCAAAATGCAAGACAAGAACATAGCAATAAGTGAGTTTTAAAGAAACACATCGAGAACAGCAAGGGAAAGAAAGATACTGTGGAAACTCAGTAATAAACCATCTGTTGTACGAACCAACCAAATGCTCAACAATTCAAAACCATCAGTTTTAAGGAAAACTGACATTAAAACAAACAATAAAGGACCTTTTTCAAATTCCTCCTGAAATGAGAAGTTTGTCAAATGAAACAGTCGGTTAATAAAACAATGTGTCGGATGGTTTTGTTTAAACAAGTCACTCATCAGAATATTGGCCTCAGATTAGAAAACAAGCATTCGAAACAACACCAATGTGAATGCACCTGGCCCCTCTAGAATTGCCCAAGAAGCTATGTGTCACATCCAGTCCAACCGAAGGGAAAAGTATGCTCAAATGATCATGAGTCATAACTACTACCTAGAGAAAGCTAAGAAAAGTGCACAACTTCAGAAAGACAAAGATATGAATGGAAAACCTAGTATTATTGAACCTGGCTAGATAACCCAACACACTGCTATGGCTTCAACCAAAACCTAGGATTGGCAAGCATCATTATAGTCGGGTTTCAAACAAAGATGTTCACTTAGGAGAACATAGGAAACAAAAGCCTTTCTTGAAGTTCAAAGACTTGCAATGTCCAACATGCAAAAAGTGCCTTTACAGTGCAAATCATGATGAATGCGTCTTAGAATACCTCTCAAAGTTAAATCCTCGTGCTTCTGCACAGATTAAGGACGCAAAATCCCATAACACAACAAAGAGATATGTGCCCGTTGAAAAAATAAG
Source organism: Tanacetum coccineum (assembly GCA_026074375.1). Taxonomy (NCBI): domain Eukaryota; kingdom Viridiplantae; phylum Streptophyta; class Magnoliopsida; order Asterales; family Asteraceae; genus Tanacetum; species Tanacetum coccineum. The sequence goes on along the minus strand of BQNB010043045.1, from coordinate 35,014 downwards.
TGAATCTAAGAAACCAGAAAGACTGATCCCCAAAGGACATAGGTTTTCACACAAAAAGACTACCACTGTCCCTGAGAAAACAAGGTCTCCTAAATCTTGTCTTAGGTGGCAACCAACGGGTAGAATTCTCAAGACTGTTTGTCTTAGGTGGGTTCCCACAGGAAGGTTATTCAACTCTTGCACGAGCAAGGTTGAAAGTGAACCCACACATGGTTCAAATGTAGATATCTATCATATTCATGCATGCAAACAAACTCTGGGTTTAAGTGCAGGTACGTCATTCAATGGTCAAAAACAACAACGAATTGACATAACTGCAGATGCACTATACAATGAAAAGCAGGAAAATCTCAGAGGATGAATTGCTGAAATTTTTTGATATCTAAGAAACCATGCCAGAATGGTTTCATCAAAGATACATGTCAAATGGCGTCTGCTGAAAATAACACTTCAGGCCCCGTTCCTCAAAGTTTAAATGACGTTTGAACACAACAGTTCAAGCCTCGGTCGTCATGTCAAATGTGTTTTGCTGAAAATAACACTTTCAGTGCCCCATTTCTCATGTTCAAATGACTCAGTTTCACATCTGTTTAGCCTCAGTTCTTCATCCAAATGACTTCTGATCATAACCGTATCAGAACATCAAGAATTCAAGACCACAGCAATGACCGTCAAGTTTCAAAGCAGTTCCAAAAGTTGTTCCATTAAGCAATCAAGACAACTACATCACGAGCAAAGAGTTTGGATTACTATTCCACCATCATATATCAATGCTGAGGACAACAGGTAAATAATACAAAATCATAAATCAAAAAATTTTCCAAAAATATTCTTCTCGCATTTCTCATGGAATCGATTAACATTTACGTGCTTAGAAATGTCCGATTAACATTGACACCGGGTGTGTAAATGAAGTTTCGATCGAGAGTTTTCAAATGTTTCAAAACATGTCAATTCCTAAATTATCCTAAATGGCTTATTTCCAAATGTCAAGTACATAACCCGGACTCAAATAAAGGAAGGTTTATAACTTAATCCTCCCAACGAGAAAATTAACGTTTCTCGTATCTTGAGCTGTTCTAACAAGGACATTCCAATGTTTTTAGCTCCAAGGAATAGGAAAGTGTACGCTCAGTGGCGCTTACCCTTACGTTAGAATAGAAGTCCTCTAACATTTGGTTTTTTCAAAAGTTGAACACATTTTTCAAGAATTTTCTCCATGACAATACATAATCTTCAAAATTAGTGTTCAACACTCCTTCCTCACAAGTTTTTCAAAGACAATAATTATCTCAATTGGTTCTAAATTTGAGGAGAGTTTTTTCGAAAAAAAAAAGTTTAATGTTCTTGGGATACATCAACATCGACAATTCCTTATGTATTCAAAACATTAGCAAAATGTTTCCAACCACTCATGCTGAACATATATTCTCCCACAAATTTTCAAGACATATATTAATCACATAGATATTCAAAACTAAGTTTATATTATTATTTTAAAATAAGAGGTGAAAAATGTAATTAAAATATGATTCTATTCGAGCACAAATGTGCTGAAAAAGGTTTTATGGTTCGATCTTATACCCAACAACATCTTAATTTCACGACGATTCTGAAGTCATAAGGTGGTTAGGTTAGGAATCAATCCTATGATCCAACCAGAACCGGAGGATCTACCCAAGGATAATCCAAAGTTAGAAATAGCAGTCCTTAGGTATGATTGGAGATGAATGTATATGGGAATAAATACCGTCTAAGAATTAGTTAAACACTGGAACACTCACACAAGGTGTTAGTAATGACGTCTTGGTAAGCATTGAAGGCGTTGAAGAATGAAAAAGAAATGTATGGATAAAGGGTCTAAAGAAAGAAGCCCTCCACACAACTTAAGGCAGAAACCGGGTCAATACATATGCTGTCAGAATCACAAGTTGATTGCTGACATTGAAAACGACATCATGGACCCAGTGATGCAATGCACAACCCTTCCCAGCCATTCGGGTTTCTCTTAACAGAAACTTGTCTCATTTGTCACGGAGATACACACGTTATCTATTGACATCTCACTCCGAGATTGTTGATATTGAATAGGTGGCAATATGCTCCAGCCTCCGAGTACTAAAACCAAAATGCACTAATCGAGTCTAGAGCCAAGAGATCAATCAAAATCTCGTTAGGACACATTCCATTTCAAACACTTTGTTAACAATCAACAGGTTCACAAGCTGTTATCAAGAGTCCCTACACAACACATTGTGATAATTGCCACATAACATTCAGAGTGATACTCTTTAGTATTCACAATGACGAATGGAAATCCTTCCAGTGTCATCATCAAACAGCACTGCGGTAGGTGACTTGCGAGATTCTATATGAATCAAACTTGTGACAACTGGATATCGATTTGGTCCAGTAAATGAATTGACGGTTGATGAATTTTGATAAAAACATGACACTCTCGATGTGTTTTAGACAAAAACACTTAACGAGTGACACGTCGATAGATTATTAAATTCATTTTTTCCTCGTTTATCACTAACGTAAACCTGCATCAAACGTGTGGAAACGGCAGACCTCAAACCCCATTCAAAGCTCCAATCTACGAAGAACTAACTATCGAGAAAGCTCAAGATTTTTAAAGACAAAGACTTCCTTCCGCAAAACTCTTGATTTGAAAATCTTTCAAGAAAATGCAAAAGTATGAGCATGTAGTCAAGTCATAGATCTGTCAAGAGTTGGCATAGACGATAAAGACAATGACAAAAGGCTCAAAGGTCAAGATCAGCAACGCATGAAGGGAACAAGCCAACAACATTAACAAAGACAAATACCAAGAACACTCAGATTAAACGACAAAAAGCCAATCTCACTGATCCATTAAGGAGTGTCATCAATGAACTCACTTCAGGGGAGATTGTTAGCCTCATTTTATTGAGTCAATAAAGGAAGCTCGATCCTCGTGGTTCAAAAGACCGTCACTACGGGGAGATTGTTAGCCTCAATTTATTGAGTCGAATAAGGAAGCTCGGTCACTCTACGATGGAGCTTCGGTCTTTAATTAGTTAATGTTGTAAAAGGATATTATCGGGAATCGGGCTCGATAGTTAATCTAATATTGTATATGTTTCGGGTTTAATCCCAAGCAAAACCGAGGCCCAGAGTCTAGTTTAAATATCCCTCGCGTCACATTAAATTTTGTAGGGTTATATATGATAATATTCTAGATTATTTATCTTTTCCAAAAATATCTCATATATTAATATAGATAATTTCCTATTTCAGAAAATATCTAGTTTTCATTTTTCTAAATCTAATTTCTTTCTTTTTTCTCTCATCTCTCTCTCATCTCTCTCTCTCTAAACTAACATCTCTTTTCTAGTTTCTAGTTTCGATTTATGTTAAGATTATATGAAGTGAAGTGTGAATCGGGTTCCTACAGTTTGATTCATATAGAATCGCACAAGTCACCTACCATGAGCTTGTTTGATGTTGGCTCAAGCAGAATTTCCATTTTCATAGTGATTAAAATCACTCGGATGTTCTGGCAAAATCACAAGGATAATGCGTAGGACTCTTAATATGTTAACTTGTTATTCACATTGTGTGACTTAGCAAGCATGATTTGACAAGTGTCCTAATGAGATATATGGATGATCTCTTTTGGCTCTAGACTCAATAGTGCACTTTGTTTTTAGTGATCGGAGGCTGGAGCAGACTGACACCTTTTCAATATCAACCAACTCGGAGTGAGAAGGTCAACAGAAATACGTGTAATCTCCGTGAGAAATGAAACAAGAGTCTGTTGAGAGACTTTGAGTGGCTAGGGAGGGTTGTGCAAAGCGTCACTGGGTCCATGACTGTTTTCATTGTCAGACAACACCTTAGTGTTTCCGACAGATTATGTATTGACCCGGTTTCTGCCTAAGTGTATGAGGGCTTCTTTCTTTTCACCCTTTATTCTTACATTTCTTTTTCATTCTTCAACCCCTTCAATGCTTACTAAGACTTCATAACTAACACCTTGTTGGGTTTGTTCCAGTGTTAGCTCCATCTCAGTCCGCATTATTCTTGATTCTCACTTTTTCTCCTTTTGTATCATACTTAAGGACATCTACACTAACTATAGTGGTAATATCCCGAGGGTGGGTGATCCCCCGGTTCTGGTTGGATCATGGATTTAAATACAAAGCCAAACCACCTTATATTCTCCATGGAATTTAAGTAAACATGTCGGACTTTAAGGGTATTCCATGCATAATCAAAACCAAAATCAATTAAAACTTTCTATCAAAGTGTTTTTGCTATAAAATATCAAAAGATTTACACTTTGAGAGTTTTTCATTATCACTAAAAAGGCTCCCCCTTAACATGTGCATCGTAATCGCAGTACATGCTGAGGCTACTATGCTCACATGTCAATATAATACAGATTCAGTTTAATCATATTTTCTCCCCTTATCCAAAATGTTAATCCCTTGATATTTTGGATATCAATTAATTAAACATCAGGGACAAAATATTATATAATCCCTATTAGAACATTTTTAATGCTCCCCCCTCAAGTTTTGAGGGTATATAAGACTGTGTTGAGTATAATAATTTGAATTTTTTTGAATTTACTAAGAAATTCTTGAAAATTTTATACTCGAGCACACCTTATTTTCATCATAAGTCTACACTACATATATACAAATTCACAAGTTTATAATATACGAAATGACCTTTGAGATAAGAGCACAATATGACAAAGTCATATTGTTCTTTGCAGCAGTCTGATGTCTATTTCCGTATGAGTCTACCAAACCTAACGAATTTCCTTCCAAACTCCTCTTCATCCTTCTTTCTTTTAGCAGCTAGATGATGTCCCCTTGAACATGAAATGAGCTCCTTTCTTTTCCAAATGCGCCATCTTCTCCTTCTGGCAAGTACTAATCATGTCGATATTTTTGTTATGTCTTCGAGCAAAGAAAATAAACGGGGAATAGGTCTTGCCTTGTTACGTGCCATCACTGAACTTGTACAGTTCATCAAGCGCATCAACATGTTCCTCTTATGGTCGTCGACATAAATGAATCCTTGAGGGTCTTTGTATGGAGTGTACGGGTGCCTTTTTCTAAGATCTGGTCTTGTAGTATCAGGCTTGGTGACGTTGATCTTCTTTTGATAACTTTCAACTCCAAGTTGAAGATCCTCGACTCGCTTCTGAATAACCAGACTTCTGGTGAACATCCTTAAGGCTATTGCGAAGTCAGCAACATCATCCCCTGATAGATTTGTGAGCCGATTTTGAACCACAAGAAGTAACATATCCTCGATATCATTGATCCGAAGTCGAGGAATCTACTTCCTTATCTGTATAATGCGTTATCAGCTCTTCTCACTACAATCTCTTCCAAGTACCCGTATCCATGTTTCCTCATTACCGAGACATGAGTGACTGCCAGAATCCTTTTTGTGGAATATAAATCTCCTCTTGATTACATACCTCTTGCAAAGGCATAGAAGGACTTACGTTGTTCTCTCCAATGTGAGATACCTCATAACGCGTATTTATCATAAGCAACTTTAACAGGACTCCATATGTTTGGAACCATGTCTTCAATGCCAGGAAGATCATACTGAGCGGCCTTTGTCTTGGTAGTAGACGTCGTGTATGTCATAGTCGAAATTCCTCCTTAAAGATACTTGAGATCATTGTTGATGAAGAATTCGAATGGTACTCTTTGACGTTTTCCACTCTTGATCAAAGGGAAGGATTTGGAAAGATCAAATGGATAGTCACCGCCTTCAGGATTTTCCCAATCAAGTTTTTCTGAAAGAGCCTTGTAGCATTCTTCAAAGTCATATTCTAATTCAGCATAACTAGAGCGTATGCCTTTGAGTAGTCTGAATGCAGGTCCAAGCAGGACTTCTTGAGTTAAATTCTCAATTTTTAGGCCATTCAAGATGTATCCAGAGAAGTCTATTGGAGTGCTCATCAATTCATCAAAGTCCTTCAACGATTTATCAGTAGGATTGGAAGCTGCTAGATTCATCAACCATGTTTGAGTTGGACCTTCCTTAGTCGTCTTGCCAACATTCCAGTCTGGGTCAGTGGGTTCTTGAGGTGGTGTAGGTTTCTTGAACCAGTCACGTCTAGAAGCAGTCTCATCCCTTGGTTCATCTACATTATCACCCAGATTCCCTGCCTGATCTTGTGGCATGTCTGAATCCGCAACCTCGAACACTGGTTCCTCTGATTGAACAGACTTTCCAGTAGATTTTGGTTGAGACTTGGTTCCTTTGGAGGAGCCGGACGTAGAATCTTTCTTTTTCTGACCAGTGGTTGGTTCAACATCTTTGCTTGTCTTTCTCTTCTTTAACCCTCGGTCTGATCCAGCGGAAGGGTCTTCATCTTTATCCTTGTCTTTTCGGCCACGCTTTAATGAATATACATCATAAGAATAGAAGAAATCTTTGTCGAGAGCGTAAGATTTTTTCAAACCATCATAGCAATCTCGGTGTTCGGGAGCCGTCAGATATGATTCACTTTTCTCCATTTTGTCGAGAAGAATCTTCTTTAACTCAAATTCAGTAAGTGTAGAAGCAGCCTCATAAGTAGATTGTGGTTGAGAAGACACCTTCGCTAGAGTAACTTCATCACGTGATTCTTTAATCAACTTTTCAATCACAGGTGGAGCGAAGTTTTTTTTGTGATTTTAAAAAAAAAAGAAAAAAACCAAAAAACTCCTGGGGCAATCTGAGGCAGGCTGGATCTTACTTGTTTCTTATGATTCTTGCCGTGAGAGACTCTGAAAGGAAGTTCATGAATTCTTGTCTGGTTTCTCCCAACCTTGTGTCTAGATGACTGTCAACTAAAGATGTCACTTGAGTGTGTAGAGGGTCTTTCTTAAGATCAGCAACTTCTTTTTCCAATGCTGTGATTCTATCGTTGAATCGAAAGACTGATGAGAAATCAGGAAGATTAGATAGAGGATTTGTAGTTTCAATTGTCGGCGGTGGAGTGGGTGTTGCTTGAATTGGTGTAGGAGTGAAGGTGTGTGATGATTTAGGAATGTTTGTGAATACCGGTGATGATTCATGGATAACTGAAACTGTATAGTAAACGAGAGTGTGCTTTGAGTTTCTAAGGGACTATCATAGGGACATGAACAACTATTGGAGACACTATTTCTGCCATCAGTTTGAGGAATATCTTAAAAAGTTTTAGGAATTTAGATGCCAAGTCGGAGCTCGATAAGTAAACTAGTAACAGGGACTTCTGTCTTCTTCAGAACAGTAGAAATTGTCACATGGGCATCTTCAACAACTTGTTCTTGAGTAGTCTCTAAATTTTCATTCCCTTGTTGAGCTTCAGTCATTTCAGTATCATTACCCTCACCTTGAACAATTCCTGTAGCAGTCTCAGTGGGTTCTTCTAATCTTGCATCTGCATCATTATCTAACCTGGTCGGTTCATAGTAACATCCCATTCCTTGTTCTTCATCACTTTTCATCTCATCATCTCAGATTCATTTTCTTGATCAAACTCCTCTTCTTCTTGATCATCATCGTCAGATTCTTCATCTTGCTCCGAATCTGATTCTTGCTCTTCACTTTCATTCTCTTGCTTACTTCTTTCATCACTTAATTCTTGTTCATTGTTGTTGTCGTATTCATCATTTCCCCAAGACTCAGATTCACTCTCAGAAGAGTCATCATTGGTCACATCGGGAACCCCTGGTTTATCACCAGTTCCTTCACTTGTGACAGTAGGGTGTATCTTTTCACACTTGGTATTTCTCAGCAACCATACCAGAACCACTAGGATGAGTCTTGTGAAAGTCCCTTAAGCTTTTCTTTCTTACTTCCTTCATTTGAGCTTTTTCAGACAAAGCTACTTCAGACAACAACTCTATTCCTTTTCCATGAGCTACATCCACCTTTTCTTTTTCCTTTCTTTTTGACTTTGTTTCCACAGGAGGCTCTCTGATGACGATACTTGTTGCTGGCTTAGAAGCAGACTTTTTGGCAGGTGTCTTCAATCTTTTGCCCTTTTTGACAGGTTCTTCATCTCTAGGGACTAGCTCACTTTCCTTCTTAGATGGAGAGGCTTTCTTAAATTTTCTAGCAACCTTGGGAGGCACCTCACCTGTAGCATACCCAAGATAAGTCTTGTACGTTTTACTTTCTTTCATCTCTGGACTTGTCAAGAATACAGGTAGAACTGCTCCATAGATCTGGGATGCTTCTTTTCTTGAAACAAATCTTAAGGTGTTAATCAAGTAGTCATCTTTGGAGGTGTGCATCCCAATTCTGTTTCTCCAGAAAAGTGACTTTTCTTGAATAAGGAAGTGGTGAATGATAAATTTGGTGAAACGAGGGTAGTACATCTTTTCTTGCTTTTTGTAAACTTTGTTGTCAATCTGATAGGTGAAGTCTTCCCAGAGTAGTTCCACATAGTCTACATACTTCTGATGGTACTTTCCCAAAAGGATTTGTGCTCGGGAAAGACGAAGTTTGTCAAGTCCACTAGTCTTTCCAGATAGGCTTTTGTTGATTATAGCAGCAAAAGTTCTCCACGGTTGATGCATCTGATCGATAACAACATCATTGAGTGAATTGATAACCTCCAAATGACCAAGATCTCTTAAAAAAGATACAATGTCTTCTTCAGAAGGAAGAGCATCAAAGTCACGACTAGGTACTCTTGGGCAAATCTGAAAGCTTGAATCGTTTCTTCTTATCAATCTTGAATCTGTAGAAGTCGTCATGCTTGTATATGCAATTCCATAATTGATGCATATACACTTCAGGGACATCAGCAGTGATGAGAAATGCAGGATAGCATGGAGTGAGTGCAAGTGCATCCAGAACAACTTGAAATGTTTCCTCTTTTGGTTTCAATCCACGAGGGATTCTTCCACTAGAGGCATTTTTCCAATTACAAGTTCGGATATTCTCTTTAGGAACAAGTTCAAGGTCAAGCTTGGTTTGTTGAGCAGTGATGGAAGTCATAATTCTGCTAAGAGTTGTCACATACAATTTATACACAAGCAAATATATATAACACAGAGACAATCTAGATCATGATTCTAGATTATTGATGCAACACATGGTTTACTACAGGGGATAGGCAAACAAATACAAGGCAACAAATTGATACACCTACACACAATGCAAAGAACTGATACACATGTAAACAGGATACACACACTCTCATATATCACATAGACTATAGGCAAACTAATGAAATCAAGGCAAACACTTAAGATTTCTAAGGAAAATTATACCTAACTTAATACAAGATAAGTTTAAATTACACTTAAATAAGGTTATAAGGTTGAATTACCAAGATTGCGAGATTAATTCAATTAGAAAAAATCAAGTATAGTTTGCCTTAAGATAGTGCATAGATCGCCTGTGAGAAAGTACCTTGGTATAGATCACATGTGTTAAACATATGTATAGATCGCCTGTATAAACCTATGTATAGATTGCCTGTACAAAATTCAGGTATAAATTGCCTATGTAATTTTGTATAGATCGCCTGTACAACTAGCTTATGTATTGATCGCCTATATAATACTCTATTAGTATAGATCGCATGTATAAACCTATGTATAGATCGCCTGTCAAAATTAAGGTATAGATCGCCCATGTAATTTTGTATAGATAGCCTGTACAACTAGCTTATGTATTGATCGCCTATATAATACTCTATTTGTATAGATCGCCTATGCAAATATCAATATGTATTGATCGCCTGTTCATAATTTTCATAAACATTTTACATCCATTTTAAGCCATTATAACCATTTAAACATGATCATATACCATCAATATATCATTATAACTTCTTTAAAGCACAAAGTAACCATAGAAATCTTGATTTAAGCCACGTTCGACCCACATGAGCTCGAAACCTCATAAATTTCAAGATTTATCATGTAAGCATGTAACCAAACACTCAAATGCACTCAAACTATCAATATACAAGTCCTAAACCCAAACCCATGTACATTTTAAAGTTCTTGACCATTTTTACTATTTTTGAATACAAGAATTGATCAAATCCTAAGAAGGAGTTGTCCTCATTAAAAACTGTTTAAAGCACAACATCTAGACCCTTAATAGACCAAAACCCCTCAATCAATTTTAACTTTCATCCCCTTTTCAATGAGACAAAATTTCAATTAAGTTTTAGGGTTTTTCGAGCAATATACCAAGATTTGGTCATATATATGTAATCATTAGCCTTAATTCGTGAACCTTTTAGCTTATAACGAGGGTTGAACGAGTTCTTGAAGATTTGCAAGTTAATCAATGGATGTATGAAGGTTTAAGGTATGTGTGTGTGTTCGTGTGAGGACGAGAGCGGGCAAAGGGGTGTTTGTTTAAAATCCTTTTTGGGTTTTTGACAAAAATGCCCCCTAGGGTTTAATAGTGTTTCTAATTTTCTTATAAACTTTTCCTAAGGCAAACTAAGTTTCCAAATTTGTAAAATTAGCCTTAATGGTTTAGTTTATCAAGAAACAATTTCACATTTTGCATAATACACCAACAAGATAATAATAACACATAAAGCCCTATTGAGTTGACATTTATCAACCTCCCCTCTTTAAAATAATCACCGACACCATTAAAACCTTTCCGATTGACACTTTATTATTTATGAAGAAGATATTTTGACAGTTTTCTCCCCTCAAATAATGACCCGTTTTCTATTGAAAGGGTTGTAGTCGTTATTTGATGGATCAAAATTATCTTAGAAAAATGATTTTTTGATGAATTTAAACGATGATTATTATATTTTGAAAATCAACACCCAAGAAAATAAGATTCTCTTATATATTGACACATAAGGCGCACTGACGCTACACTACGTATATTAAACACTGGTTGTGACGCAAAGTAATCACCATCCTTTGAATGAATATCACTAATTCATTCCCGAGAAAAAATTAAATCCTAGATTGAGGTCAACTGTCTTTTGACGACATACATGCCCTGAAGATGATGACCGTGATAACTATCGAAATAATAGCAATGAGCCATTTTGGCATGTTTTTGAAAGACTTTGAAACTTCCTGCTCGACACTTCATGTATGTCCCAACGTATCAATATAATCATTGCATTTTCTAATGCCGTAAATGTTATATCGATTTTCAGAAGACATGCCATAGATACATATTTTTTATATATTTTCTGATTTTTTAATTTTTTTTATCTTTTGTATTTGAAAAATTTAATAAAGGCAAATCTTTGGATTTATTTATGTTTTCAAATATACATATATACTGGGATTGAGTTACCACCATCACTTCTTCGTATCGTTTCCTCTGCCAAACGTTTCAAACATTTCTGAGACATTCTTCTCATAACCAAGCTATCGATCAAGAAGTTAAGATCTCTTTCGAGCCAACGGTTTAGTAAAGGATGTCAGCCAATTGGTATTCAGTCCGGAACAAAGATAGCTCTAACGATTCCATTTCTCACAACAAAAGGCGCTCCTTTATGAAATGGTAGCAGAATATCGATGTGTCTTAGCTCTTAGAATGTTGATAATTGGGGGTTCATTTTTGCAACATAAAGCAATCACACTCTTGTTATCGCAGTACAGGGGGATCTTATTGAATTGAAAACCATAATTCTGATAGCTCTGGGAACGCAATCCAAAGGATTTTGAGCAACTCACCAGATTAAGGAATATATTCAAGCCTCTGTACTGATAATGGCAGTGCACCTTTTTGTTTCTGAGACACCACTAACAATTTTGTCACCTAAGAACTCGAGCGCTACCATGTTGGAGGTGTACTACTACGTCTAGTTACCTGACAACCCTCGTGATCGCGCTTTGGATAAGCTGTGAATGACATATCGGTATCCTTGTGAGCACTATAGACCCATGTGAATAGGTTCCGTTAAGGTAATTGAAAGATCCGTTCATCGCTTGTAAATGCTATTTCGGTAGGCTTATAGCCTGATACGGCACATAAGCATACACAATAGTTAAGGTCAGGTCTATTGGATGTAAGATACCATTAAGGATATTAATCATGAAATGGTTAAAGTGTAGCATCAACTACTGTTTTACCCCTGTAAACTTTCATCCATTCTTGATTTCAATCAAGGTTGTGTCGACAACTCAGAAAGAAATGCAAACACATAATTTTTTTAACAATGTTCAGAAAGCATATTAGATTGGTTTAATAAAGATGCCTCTCGGACTTTGAGATATTTGTAATCCCAAAAAAGAATGACATTTGCCCCATCATCGACATCTTGAACTTATTGGTCATCTGATTAGCAAACTCATTACACATGGCAGTATTAGTTGATGCAAATATTATATCGTCAACATAAATTTGTACCAGTAATATGTCATTTCCAACATGCCGTATGAAGAGTTTTGGATAAACTGCACCTTTGGCGAATTGTTAAGAGATAAGGAAGCTTGATAGCATATCATACCATGCACGTGGTGCTTGTTTAAGACCATAAAGAGCCTTTTTGAGCTTGTACACATGCGATGGGTTGTCCTGATCAAAAAATCCTTCTGGTTAAGAAACGTAGACCTCTTCTTTGAGCTCGCCATTCAAGAAAGTCATTTTGACGTCCATTTGGTAGATTTTCATATTCTTGTGAGCGGCATTAGTTATGAAGATACAAATGGCCTCTGTTCTAGCAACCGGTGCAAATGATTCCTCGAAATCGATACCCTCTTCTTGTCTGAATCCTTGAGAAACTAGTCGAGCCTTATTCTTTAGTACCCCACCAGATTCATCTATTTTGACCTTATAAATCCATTTGAGTTTGATCAAGAACACGTTATCTGGACACGACACCAATTCCCAAACTTCAAGTCTTTCAAATTCATGAATTTCTTCTTGCATTGCATCGATCCATGACGGTTCGGTCATTGCTTGTTTAAAGTTCTTGGGTTCTACTGAAGTAAAAGAAGGGCATCAAAAATAACACCACATGACATCATTTCAAGTTGCTCCTTGAAGAACCAGAGCGAGAAGGATCACCAAATCACGTTTCTATAGATGATCCATATTCCATCACCAGGTGTTTCAAATTGAGTGTAATTTGTCTCACATTAATGATGATCCTTGAGATTCAGTTCTTCATTAGGTGATTCGTTTAGATGATCATCAGAAATGTTGAGTTTGGTGATTCTTCAAAAACTTGATAATTAATGGTGATTGTATATGTCTTGTGTATGAAGAATAACAGTTAATGGAGCATCCAGGCAACATGGAATTGACTTAGGAGAAACACTAATACTACAGCGTCATGAGCATAACAGGTTTCTTGAAACTGTAGAAACATCAATTGTGGAGTGTTAAAGTATTCATCGAACATATGGTTGAAACAAAACGATCCCAAATCATCTCTTTTTGGTGGAATAACAAGGTTGTTGAGAAACATGATTGAAACCGAGTCTGTACTGGTATGTATGCAGGAGTCATATAATGAAGCCCGGGTCCTGAACTGAATTGTTCAGAAGCCATAGTTGTTAGCTCATCGAACCGTGACAGGATTGTTTTAGAAATTATCCGGTTTCTTTCTGTGTAGATTCTGAACGCTTTCTTTGTAGGCGCGTAACCAACGAAAATCCCATGTCTGGCTTTGCAAATCAATTTTTCCATATCTCATGGTCATATAATGAAGGATAACAAAGTGAACTAAAGACATGAATGAATGATAAGTCCAGATCTTGTCTTTCATAAAGCTCATAAAGAAGATTTTTGTTGTATCAGATGCATATCAAAGAATGGTTTTGGGTATAACAAGCTGTATTGATAGCTTCGGCCCAGAGAAATAATGGAGCTTTAGAAAAGATTAGCATTGTTCTAGCAACTTCAACAAGAGTCTGATTTCTCCTTTTGACAACACCGTTTTGCTGAGGAGTGCGAGCTACAGAAGTTTGATGCGAGATGCCAACATTTTCATACCATTCACGAAGTGTCTGATTGATAAATTCGGTTCCATTATATGTTTGAACATTTCGGACTGTGGCTTTTAAACGAACTTGAATATTTTCGATGCATTTGATGATGGCCACAGGAGCTTCTTCTTTTGTCTTCAAAAATCTAACCCAGGTAAATCTTGAGTAATCATCGACTATTACTAAGATATACCTTTTCCCGTTAATACTAGCCACACGCATCGGGCCACACAAATCCATATGCAAAAGATATAGTTTCTCTTGGTTAGTAAATCTCTCTTCAGCGTATGGTTTATGAGAGGTTTCTTGCTATTTCCCTAATGTACATAGCTGAACAAACAAATGAACTTTCTTCAGAAAGTTTATAAAAGCTTAGGAATATTCCACTAACACAATACCGTCTTTAGCCAAGCTTGTTCAAAGTACCAAAGTTAAGAAGAGAATAAAACCGACCGACTGTGGCCCATAACCAGCTCATTAGAGTCTTTGAGCTTTAAATAGAAGACCCAAGAACGGAGATGACTTAAAGCAAGTAAACAAGATCAATTGTGTACACAATTTGATTGTGTCATGGGACAACAGTCAGATGTACCCTAAAAGTAGATCAACAAACCATTCTAAATTACGAATACAACAATGAATTTCCAAAACGCAACTATGCACAATTCAAGATCCGCACACAGGATAAAATTGGCCAACAGAAAATAAATTATGTCCCAAGCCCCACAACGTAGTAAACCCTTGAGATAATGATTTTCCCAGCCTGGATAGTCAACCATAAAACCACCATAACCTTGCAATCCTGGTCATAGTTGCCGAACAACAGTACCTTAAAAATTTTAACTGATACAAGTTCATTAGCTGAGAGCGATTATCCTTGTCATTTGTTCGGAACGGAGCCCAGAGGTTCTGTCTAGATAGACAGAGTAATTCCGCATCTGGACAACCTGTCATGACAAGAGAAAGAGACGATGGAATATCTATTTCAGTGGATCCCTAAATTTGACCATAATGGGTTTGCGTGGGTAGCAATCTTAGATTCTGCAATCTTAGGCTATTTTACTCGAACCTAAGTGTTTTAACTTTTTTGGGTTCCTCTATAGACTTTTACTCTGGTTTTTGTATATCAACTGAGTGGGAAGTGGGTTTTTGCTTAGGATGCACTACGATAGTTGAGGTGAACCTTAGTTAAGGGCACGAGTTACCAACGATAGTGAAATTTCTGCCTTGTTGTTTTCCCACTTAAATCCTACTAAGTGAAACATGACCTGAAGGTTTCCAAATATTATTGCTTTTTAAGTTTCTTAGCAATTTAAGTACTTTATTCCCATTTTGCACAAAACAAGAGACATTTATCATGAACACCATCAAACATTGATTTATTACAAGTAGCACAGAGAATATCAGAATTCGCATTTGATAGAGACTGCTTAACATCAACATCACAAACAGGTTTAACAATACTATTCAATTTTATAACTTTCCCAGTTGGGCTTCTACTTTATTCTCTTCTGTTCATACTGGTGTTTGCGAGATCCTATTATTCTTTTATTGGCCTGGAGTCTTTGAATCCGTAATTACTAGTAAACACTCACTCTATAGAAGACACTCATGAGTGTTTATAATCTGAAGTATTAGAAGACTCTACCTGTTTAATGTTGCTTGAGGATGTGAGAGGTTCATCAAACCTAACTTTCTTGACATTGTTCATGGGTGTGACAGCAACCTTCTTAGTACTAGGTGTTATCGCAATAAGGCGCGTATCTTGAACATATACAAGCAACTCCTGAATTCTTGTGGCATACTTACAAGCAAGGTCTAAATCGCCATCTAAAGGTTGTTTCGCCTTAGCTTGTTCGACTATTTCCCGAAGAATATTAGCTTGTTCTTGAGTGTTCCTAAGATAATTTATGTGAACTTCCCTATTTTGCAATAACCTAGGAGGCAACGGTACTAAATCAAGCTTGAACATGCCTTGCGCAATAGTGGTGGCAGAAGGTATATGTACAACATTTTCAACAATTTATTTCCCTTTTGATTTTTGTAAATTGTTTTTCAATGATGTTATCACAAAAACCTTATCTTGAATTTGAGCTTTTAAATCCTTATTTTCCACTGATTTTAAGTTCAGTTTGTTAATTAAAGAGTCACACTGTTCTTTATGACAAACACGTGTCTGTTTGATTGAGTCAAACTGATCTTTAAAAACCTGTTTCACATGATTAATTTCATTACAAAGACGCTCGTTTTTTGAAAGTAATTTTGCCACACTATTCTCCAATTCCTCATTTATGGGCTCAAGATCACATTTATCATGATTAACATTCTTTTCCTTAGTATTCTTTTTCAAAGATTTGATGGTATCCTTCAACTTAGAAATGGTCGTGTCTTTGTCTTGTAGCCGAGCTTTCAAATCATTGATTTCAAAATATCTTGAATTTCAACAGCATTTTGATTAACACAAGATTTATCATTTTGAAAAACTTCATGTTTTAATTGCATTGACACTTCGAGAGAAATACAATGTTTTTCAAGTTGTGAATGATTTTTCAAAAGATCATTATAAGCTTGTTTTGATTTGGAAAGCTCAGCATCAAGATTCAAACACTTTTCACACAATTCACCCTTTTGCATATTCACATTCACAGAATCATTATTCAAAGACATTAAGAGTCGATCATTTTCCAAAAGAATTTCTTTCTTAGCAATTTCCAAACATTTTTTATCAACTGAAAACTGTTGAACTGACGCTTCCATTTGATCAAAAACTGTTTGTAATTCCGTTATTTCATTTAGAAGATCTTTATCAAACACATTGAAAATGTCTTTTAAAGATTTTAGAAATGGAATAATTTCATTGTTAAAAACAGCTTTTGTATGTTCAAACCCCCATTCACCTTCTTCAAGAGCACTAGGTGTTGTCCTCTTCTTTACCACAAAGTCAAACTGGGTGAGGTGGAATTTAAGCTTTTTAAGGCTTGCATTCACCAAACTCACCTTAGGTAGTTCACTGGGAACATCCACTATGACAGGTGGTGAGTAAGAAGGTTCAATGGTAGGATTGAACGTATGAAACCAAAACGCTTGTTCAGCCGATAATTCTTGTTGTGGAGAAAAACGTGTTTCAAAATCTTCAATTAGGCTATTTAATTTTTCAAATCAAATAGTTATGAGAAATTTTCTTTGCAATAACTTCAGGATCCTTTGCCTTTTCAAACATTTTTTGATCGACGTCTCTTCTTCCAAAATCAATTTTCTTCAACATCATCACAGGCATAGCAACAGTGGATATAACAACACAACATACAAGGTTGGTTTAAATCGGATGAGCTTTCCAAAGGTAAAAAGGATTTTGAATAACCTAGAGCTTGTTTGTGTAAATTATCATAAAGCGCTGGACTTAGTTACATGTGCACTGTTTGAGCAATTGACCCACTTTATAGACAATATTATAAAGTTCCTTAATCGTCTTTTCCAATCAATTTCATTTCCATATGTTTATTTTTCTTTTCCTTGATCATTTTTGAAAACTGTAAAAGTTTTGAATAAAGATCCTTTCTTTGAATTTGTTTAGAAGATTTTTGCACATGAGTCAATTTTTTCTTTTATGAGTGCAAGATCCCTATCATAATCATCGCATTTGAGAAGTCAATCATTTTTCACGACTCTTAAATCAATATTAATGACGTTGTTCAAAAGTTTTGACCCTTTCCTTATATCTCTCTAGCTCAGCGGTTATTGATTCATTATTCTATTCCTTATTGGCCTTTTTCCAATTATTAACATGATTAATCATTTGTTCTGACATTTGTTCAATCACAGATAAAATCATTAAATCTTGTTGTGCCTGCAAATTAGTATCTTGAGTAGTTGCATGTTGTGTTTCTTGCAAATATTGAGAATATGAAATGATATTGCTGTCACTAGATACTCGTTATTCTAGTAAATCCATAACTGGTGATTGTTCAAAATCCTGCAATGCATGCACACTTTGATTATCCATATCATTTAGATAGGTTTCAGAATTTAGTACCTCTGAGATAATGTCAGAACCATAGTTGGAAATGTTGGCCATAAGAACCACTTGTGTAGTCGAGAGATCATCACAGTCTGAATCATAAGTATCGAGATCCTCAGTCTGGAAAGAAGCATTGTGAGGGATGATTGTCGTGAGGCGTGAACACTGGAATTCCTGACTGCAAGAAATGCGAGTTTGCTCCTCATCCATAAGTTGTCCACTCCTGAGAGCTTCTGCTAACATTGCTTTCTCCTTATACCATGCTGCATTCCTTGGTCGCTTTGGCTGAGTGCATTGCCTAGCCATAAGTCTTTCACCTTGGCAGTTGTAGCATTTAACAACTCTTGCCAGTCCACTTGTAGTATTTCCCCTTGAACTAGTAGCATTGCTCTTATAAGTATTACCAGAATAATTTTGCCCTTGTCTTCCCTAAACTTGTTGCACTGTAACCCTACCATCTTGAATAGTGGCTTGGTTTCTTAGATTAGAGGAAGTTCTGAGTTGATTATTGGTAGTAAGGAACCTTGACAAAGCTACAACCGTATGAAAATCCATTGCTTTATAAGACAAGCATCGTATCACTCCAGCAAAAA
Organism: Tanacetum coccineum; assembly: GCA_026074375.1. Taxonomy (NCBI): domain Eukaryota; kingdom Viridiplantae; phylum Streptophyta; class Magnoliopsida; order Asterales; family Asteraceae; genus Tanacetum; species Tanacetum coccineum. Next base: position 16,466 of record BQNB010043045.1, on the reverse strand, counting down.
ACACAGTGAACAACATAAACCTAGTCTACAAATGGTGACTCAGACCAAAGTTTGTGAAGGAGCTTGAGGTGATTGATAGCACCTGTGGATTACTGTGGAACAGTTGAGGTTTGATGATTCATTTGAGACTGAAATGTATGTGATGGTGGAATTGATGAATGATTGAATTGAGCTTGTGATGGATAATGAGATGAGTAATGTTGATTTGGTTGAATTGATGCATGTTGTGATGGTGAAAACTGTTGTTGAAGTTGTGGATTGTTGTAAGATGATTGATAAGGGTTAAACTACGGTGGTGTCATCTGCTGATTTGCAATGAATTCCAATGGATCTTGATTGCGCTAACGCATAATACAGACTTCATTTGCATGGAGTTCGTGTTGTTCAAGATATGCATGAAGTTGATCAAAGTTGGAGGTATGCAAATCTTTAACAAGCTTGACATCAGTCACAAACTTACTCCATTCAGGTGGAAGACTGTTTAAGAACTTTGTATTAACTTGATATTGCTCCATTTTCATCTTGTGATTCCCCCTTGATGTGAGTAAACTTATCAAATGTATCATACATCTTACACACTCTTTCCTGCTTTGTCAAAGATGTACATTGCATTAGTAACTGAACTCTCTCCTATAAATCTTTACCAACTCTGTGATGATTCATAAGTGAATAGATATCAGCAGGAAGACCTTGAAGAATGACATTGGTCACTTTCATATCAGCAATCCTATGAATTTTAGCAGCAGCAATAATACAACATATTTTCTTTGTTCCTAATCACACCGTTCTCTTCAACCGAAGGCCAAAGAGAGGGACCATTTTCAACTGATTCAAGTATCATTCTTCCGTGCTCTCTATTTTGTATGTATAATTCCATTATACTCTTCCAAGACTCATACAGGTCTTTGTCCAACATGGGTGGACGATTGTTTGCACCGGAGAGTATCATGTACTCAGCAAGAGTATTCTTTTGTCCAAGTGAAATCATTGGATCCATTTCAATGTGATAAGATTAAGTGATCGGACAGTGATTGGAGGTGATGTTGTAGTTTAAAGTGAGTTTTGATTATGAAGTTTAAGTCTTTTTGGAATACACGGGATTTTACAATTCTTGATAAAACCGAGAAATCGAATCTTCACGGGATTTTACAAATCAAAGAACAACTGTATAATTCACTTAACAAAATAACAATCTATAAATCACCTTCACAAAAATTGTATAAATTTCCTTTACATAAGATTGTATAAATCGCCTTCACAAAGGTTGTATAAATTGCCTTTACACTAATTTGTATAAATCGCCTGAAGGAAATGAAGTATAGATCGCCTGAAGAAAATGAAGTATAGATCGGCTGAAGAAATCAAAGTATAAATCGCCTGAACAAACGAATGTATAGATCTCCTGAAGAAATCAAAGTATAAATTGCCTGAACAAATGAAAGCATAGATCGCCTAAACAAACTGAAGTATAAATCGCCTGAACAAACGAATGTATAAATCGCCTGAAGAAATCGAAGTATAAATCGTCTGAACAAACGAATGTATAGATCGCCTGAAGAAATCGAAGTATAAATCGCCTGAACAAATGAATGTATAGATCGCCTGAAGAAATCGAAGGTATAGATCGCTTGAACAAACGAATGTATAGATCGCCTGACTAACTTCGAAACTCAAAAATCAAAAATCTTAAAAAGACACACTTTTTGACGTTTTTACCTGATTTTTCTTGTACAACTTAACTATCTAAGACTATTAGAACCTTAAAAACACAAACTTTAACGTTTTTGACACGAAAAATTTGAAATCAAGATTCTTGGTACAAAACCCTCTTTTTAACCAAAAAGACTCAAAAAGATGATATTTTTTATGGTTTTTGAAAGATTTTCTTGTACTTCTAGTCTATACTAAGATAACTAAGAAAGAAAGTTATGATCTTTATGGTTTTAAAACCCTCAAAAAGTGAAAACTTTTTGAAAATTTCGAACCAAACTACACGAACCAAAAATGAGTAACAAACGCACACAAAACCTTCACAAACACCCCATGGCTCTTGATACCAATTGTAGAATAATCTTAACACAAGTATGGAATGATTCACTTAGAGTTTTAGAGAGAGAAAGAGGTGGTTGGATGAACACTTAGAGAGAGAAAGAAAATGGTAATATTAGATTAAGTGAAATGTGACAAATGAACAACCAACACCCTCTCCATGTGTGGAGAGAGTTTATATATCCCTAGCTAACCGGCCATGGGCTTATATTATGGGCTTACATTGTAACTTTGGCCCGATTAGCTTTCTAACTTAACTTAACAACTTACTACGAGCTATGACTAATTATATTGGTAGTGACTGACACTTTTTTGTATTTCTAACAATCTCCCCCAAAGGGAGGTCACTCCAATTTACAAAAAATTAAACTTAGCATACTATGCTTTCACTTTGGTCTTGAGCTCGTAGTCTTTAACATCAATCATTAGCTTATGATTTGTTGTAGTGATCATTGACTTTTGATGTGAGCTTGTTCCTTTATCTTGACATGAATGTGATCTTTGAGCTTCTTGAAATCATCAACCAAG
>BQNB010043045.1:0-13576 GCA_026074375.1 Tanacetum coccineum | reverse complement strand
AGCCACCCATGTGCTAAAAAGGTGTAAAGATGGTGTAAAATAATAATAATAATAATAATAATAATAATAATAATAATAATAGAGCTAGTAGCCCATTATTGCACCAAGACATCTCAGTAATTATAAAAAATAGAGCTAGTAGCCCATTATTACACCAAGTCATCCCAATACTCATGAAGAATGGAGCTAGTAGCCCATTATTAAAGATCAAATTTTCGGACTTAAACTCTTGGACCTATGGATGGACAGTGGCTAGTTATGACAACCTCAGATTACTTTAGAATATTTGTTTTTTATATTAACATCCATTAAATATGTATCCCATGTCTATCCTAACCCTTTTATCACCCTTTAAAACCATAATACCCTTGTTGTCGTCGAGAATTATTTAGACCATAATTCTAACTGGTGCAGATTTGTGTACTTTCCAAGCTTATGATAGAATACATGCTATGATTGTGCAATTAAGCGATCACCCCGAAAATGAAAACACTTAGACTAGTGGAGAGTTGAGTGAGCTTTTATCACGTTTTTGTGGAGTGTTCGGCTTTGATGTTTTTAGTATTAGGTTTATAGATTCTATTCTTGTAGTTTATTCTCGAGAAATTTTTAATGGAATCTGTTCTAACAGGTTTACTTGAGGGCAAGCCGAAGTCAAGTGGGGGGATATTTGATAACATCAAATATTTAATACTTTTTAGTAGCAAAATACCCCCTATATTACCTACAAATATTTCACAAATACTAAAAAAGAGAAATTTTCTATCATTGTAGTTTTCAGCGTGAAAAATACAGGAAAATGACAGAAACAGGGAAAAAGGCTCTAAGTGTTTTTTCTGAATGTATGTTACGCATAACACTAAAAGGGTTACAACGTACATAAAATAGCAATTACAAAGTATCAAGGACATGTTACGGCGTACATCATATCTAGTTACGTTTGTAAATCAAGTATTTGGAGGAAATCTTACCCAAGATAGGGTTACGGCGTAACACCCCTTATGGTTACGGCGTAACACCCCTTATGGTTACGCCGTAACCATGAAGATCCACAAATATGGAATGAAGATCACGTACATATGGAAATTATTTGAAGGTTACGGCGTAACACAATATCTGGTTACGCCGCAACAATTGCTTATTTATGGAATGCCGTGTAAGAAGGTTACGGCGTAACACCTTTATCAGTTACGCCGTAACAGGTTCGATACCTATAAATAGAGGCCTCATTCAAGCTATTCCGACATCACTTCCTCCACAACCAATTGGAGAGGCGACAAAGGCTTCCAACCTTCAAAGAATTCCACCTGGAGTCCAAGGGAGATCACACTTTATTTACTTTTTGTATTTAATCGTTCAAATACGAATACTGTAAGAATTATGAGCTTTCAATCTATGATTACTTCTATTTCTTGCTGTGTTTCCGTTACCATGAGCGGCTAAGCACTTAAAGTGCTGGCCTAGTTATGTAATTACTATTGTTATGATGTTTGTTTCCTGTTAGATTATGGTTTCGTTAGATATTCCTTGACTATCGTGTAACCCTGGGTTTTGGTAGTACGGGTGGTTTGGACCTTGCTTGCCCCATTATTAGATTATCTAGTCAATATGGGATCCATCGGGTACTAGGGAGGATCTATGACTCTGACCCCTAGTGTAGGAACTAACCGGTCTCCACACTTATCACTCAATATACTTAAAAAGCACAGGAACTCTTTCAGAGAGGGTTAATAATCTGTATAGGTTATTAGATCAGTTTTCTTTTTTTTACCCCCCCCCCCCCCCCCCCCCCCCCCCCCCATGGCATAGTGGGATTAATCATTGTAACCTGGATATCCTACCTCCTATACGATTTGGACTGAGTCAGAATCGCGGGAAGTATAGGATAGACTATATATGCATATCCAATTCTATCGACCTTAGAAACCACTAATGAAACCATAGTTTAACATCGCACAGAAAATCATTTTCATAACAGTAGTAATGAAGTAACTAGGTTAGCACATTTTCTCTTTTGATATCTCCAAACCCTTTTAATTTTTAGTATTTAATTTTATTGTTATTTTTAATTCCTTTCAATTCAAATCAAAAACCATTTTATAAACGTGACATTTCAAATTAAAACTAATTACAACTTAGCTCTTGGGACGACCTCACATTTACCATTCTATACTACCCATGATCGGGTTCTCTGCCCGTTAGTGCGTTGTAAGGTAGATCGAGTTTTATAAATTTAAAACTTGGTAAAAATATATTTAAAATTAAAGTACGCATAATGTTGTTTAGGTTAGGTTTATTTTAGAGTGGAGGCCTTTGATTGTACGAGGTTGAAGATTTCAAATTAGGTGTTAGGAAGAGTGGTCTATGGTTGACCCGAGTTAAAGTATATACCAGTTTAGAATAGACTTTAGACAAATAATCAAAACACGATTTTTTGTTTTGACTTCCTTTTACAAACACTATTGGTTTGCTTAGACTCTCAGAAGTGGTTTTCTTAGCTTTTGAAAAGCCAAGACCTTCCTTATCTTGGGACAATTTTTGATGACTTAACATGTCATCCAAGACACTACTACTCTTTTTAAATTTTGAAAAACTCAATGACTCCTCTTGAAGTTTAGATACATTGCATTTCAAAGAGTCAACCTCTTGTGTAAGTTTTTCACAACTTAAGCAAGGTTCAACCATCTCTTTGACTTTATCAAATTTTTTAACCTCAAGTTTTAGTTTATTGATTTTGTTAATGAATCTTATTCTTTCTTGTTCTAATAGATTTTTCTTCTAATAATGACTCGTTTGTTTTATTGATTTAAAAAATTATTTTTACAAGTTCAATATAGTTATTTTGTAATTCATTTAACATTATTATCAAATTGAAAAGGGTTAAGATTTACCTTTTGTGAACCGATCTCCATGATACATGTTGCGTCCTTCACCATTTGATGACCATCTTTGCTATCACTCCAAGCTCCAAAACGAGCGCCTTTTTAACAAAGCTTTATGATGCGTATTTTCTTTTAAATATATTTTACCAAGTTTTAAATTAATAAAACTCGTTTCACCTTACAAACGCACTAACGGGCAGAGAACCCGATCATGAGTAGTGTAGTTATGGTAAATCCGAGGTCGTCCCAAGAGCTAAGTGTTATTAGTTTTAATTTGAAATGTCACGTATTGAAAAATGGTTATAAGTTGTTTGTGAAAACTAGAGGAAAGTAAATATGCAAAAATTAAAAAAGTAGAAGTAATTAGGGAGAGAAGGCATGCTAGCCTAGCTATTTTATTACTACCGTTATAACTATGTTTTCCTGTGCAATGTTAAACTATGGTTCCATTAGTGGTTTCTAAAGTTGACAGACAGGAATAGATATATTTAGTCTGCCCTATATTTCCTGCGATCCCGAATCCCCTGAAAGTCTCAAAGGTAGGGCAACCAGGTCACAGTGATTGATCCCAACTATGCCCCAAACTAATCTAATAATCTAAATAATTATTAACCATCTCTGAAAGAGTCCTGTGCTTTTTAAGTATATTAGATGATAAAGGCGGTAACGGGGTTAGTTCTTACACTAGGGATGGTTGCCAATCCACCCTAGTACCCTGCTAATCCCATGTTCAATTGGTAGGGTATGTTTGGAAAAAATAGCTATAAGCTGTATGCTGTAAGCTGTAAACTGTAAGCTGTAAGCTGTAAACTGCAAAGTTGTTAACATGAGCTACAAGCTGTATTTTTTTAATAAAAGTGTTTGGTAAATTAGCTGTTGACTGTAATTATAAGATGTAAAATGACTTAAAAGGACATATTTAAATAGATTATAATATAGTTGGAGGGTATATAAGTAATTTACAGTTTTAACAGCTCCTAACGATTCTAAAAGCTTCATGAATCAACTTTTCATTTAGGAGCTACTTGTTTAAAATAAAAGCTTAAAGTTGATGCATCCAAACAGAGCTATTTGTTATAGAAGAGATTATTTTTATAACAAAAATCTTGCAGCTCTATAAAAAGCTTCAAAAAAGCTCTTGCCAAACAGGCTCGTAGTCTAATAACAGGACTAACATGATCTAAACCACCCGTAATACTACCAAAACCCAGGGTTACGCGATAGTCAAAGAATATCCAACGAAACCATAACCTAACAGGAAACAAATATTATAATGATAGTAAATTCATAACTAGGCCAACACTTGAAGTGCTTAGCCGCTCATAGCAATAACACAATAAGAAGTAATAGAAGAAATCATTGATTGAAAACTCATTATTCTTACATTAATGGTTTATGAACAATTAAATACTAAAATATATGTTATGTGATCTCCCTTGGACTTCTGGTGGAATTCTTCAATCCTTAGAAGCCTTGATCTCCCCTTAGAACTCTGGTTGAATGGTTGATGTCGAAGTGTCTAAATGAGGCATCTATTTGTATATTTCGAATACTTTACGGCGTAACCATATGAGGTGTTACACCGTAAAGTTACTTGATGCGGCTTTCCATATTACAAGCTTAAATATGTTACGGCGTAACTAATTTGCCTTGTTACGCTATAATGCTGACTCAGATGAATCATCCTTCCATAATAAAACTGTTACAGCGTAAACCCTTCATGTGGTTATGCCTTAATGTTGCACGATGACGTGTCTTGCTTGAAATAGTTTACGGCGTAACACTATTGAGGTGTTTACACCGTAAAGTCTTGTAAGAATCCGTGTTTTCATGGTATTTTAGTCCTTTTCCCGTGTTTTATGTCATATACTTGCTTTTTACCTGAAAATAACAAAATAATAGTAAATGTATCGAATTCAAGTATTTAAGAGACATTTGCAAGTATTTTAAAGGGTAAATTAACACTAAAAAGTATCAAATATTTGATGTTATCAAGTATCCCTGCACCTGACTTTTGCTTGCCCTCAAGTAGAACCTTTAGAATAATTCATAAAAAGATTTCCCCAATTTAACTTAGAGAAATTAATCCATAAAAGACTTATGCTAGAAAACATCAAAGCCGAACACCTCACAAAAAGGGGATCAAAATTCACTCAATTCTCAACTAGTCAAAGTGTTCATTTTCAGGGTGATCAGTCAATTGCACAGTCATAAAATGTATTCTATCATAAGCTTGGAAGGTACACAAATATGCACCAGCTAGAATTAGGGTCTAAACAATTCTAAAAGGCAACATGGGTGACATTAGTTTATTGGGTGATATATAAAAGGTTAGGATAGACATTGAATACACATTTAATGGTTGTTAAGATAGAAACACAAAAATAGTCATTTTTATAATCTAAAGTATCCATAACTTGCTACTATCTATCCAAAATCCAAGTCTTTAAGTGTGAAAACTTGATCATATCTTTACAGTGGGTTAGCTAATAATGAGATCTTGCAGAGCATGCTAACCCATTCTTCAAAACATCTGATGGCTTATAGTTGCACCATCCTTAAAATCACTAGGTGGCTTATAGTTGCACCACCTTTATACTTAGTTGGTTTTATAACATGTAACCAACCTCAGGAGTCATCACATTAGATGGCTTATAGTTGCACCACTTTTTTTACAATACTCCTGGACATAAATAACATATCCCCCACTTGAGATAAACAGTATCGAAAGTGACAATACTGGGGGTCTTCTATGATCAAAATTATTTGTCATCAACGAAAGTGCCAATCTTCAAACCATCTTCTTGAACCATGGACTTAGGTAGCTAGAAATTTCAACACAAAGATAACTATAACTAACAGTGTAGTCTAAGGGCGCAATGTGTGTAGATGATACATACAATATTGGGTGTAAAACATAAGATTGGATTCAACAAGGGTGATAAAGGGTACTTGCACTTAATAATGAGTGTCAACAAAAGTGTTTTAACACATAGGTCTATAATGTCATGTGACAAGTCGATAAACACACACATATAGGCTATTTGGGTGAATTCCTAAATGTTGCCTTCTCGAACCATCTATTCCTGCTAATCAATTAGGTCTCGAAATGATATACATGCCAAGTTCTAAAGTCTACAATACTACCGGCACACTTAATATTTTGGTAGATTTTTGTAATATGGATGAAAACGGATCATCAGGCTTAAACCTCACCAAGTAATAATAAAGGGTAATGTGCATTCAGCAAAGATTAATTCTAGTTCAGTAAGAAAACATGTCAAAATTTTTAAAGTTGGCACTATTTTTCAAAGAAAACTAGAAAATCGAGGGCAAAAATAGGTCAAAGTGATAATTCTACTCCCATCCCCCCACTTCTCTTATACAATGTCCCTATTGTACATTTTAAGGAAATGAAATAAACAGGAAAGAGTAGAATTAAAACAAGAAACTCCCTTGAGCTTTGCTTCTAAACATATGAAATGAAATAAGCCGACGAAAAAATCCAGTAAATCTCCATCTTTGAGCAAGATCATTTTCCCTTGAGATCGCTAAAACAACTAAAAGCATAAAATCACTTAAATATACAAGAAATACAAACCTAACTCACTTTCGTAGGAATCACGGTTGCATTTAGCATATGCAACAAGCCTTTTAAGCCACTTGGTGGCCCAAGTGGACGAGTGAAGTCTCGTGAGGGTTTCTAGAGAACATACACGCAAAGTTCATTTAATTATACAAGGTTTAGCAATCTTTAAAACTTAGTTTCAAGGTTTTTAGAAGGAGGTTACGAAGTAACCCTAGTGGTTGCGCCGTAATCATGTGGTAATTTAATTTTTTTGTGAAAAACTAGAAGGGGGGTTGAATAGTTTACCGCTTTTTAAATAAATGTTATGTTTTTTTATAAAAACTTAGATTCGACTTTATGTGATCTCAATATAAACACAATATGAACAATACAAGTAAGTAAATAAATGACAAGTAAATATGAAAGACAAGAGATAAGAGTTAGAAAGATCAAACCACAACACAAAGATTTATACCACTCCTCGAGCACTGATGTGTGTTTTAAAAGCTATAAATTTATAATACTAGAAATACTGATTTTTACTTAAAACACAACACTCGGGAAGTATACCCGTTCGCGTATAGTATAGCTTTAGGTAAGTCCAGGTCGTTCCACGGGAATTAAAGTTTTTACAGTTTGTAATTAAGGTGCTAAGGCTAAGATGATTGTCACGGATCAAATTAACTAAATTGTGCATATATCGAATATTGGAAAGAAAGCAATTCAAGCAAATAATTAAAGTATGTTTGTTTAGGCAATGATCACTTAGATAATGATATGTTTGGAATAGTGTTTATAAGTTTAGAAAATAGAGTTATCACAAGTTATAAATCCTTTCGGCCTTTAAATATAACTAGTGATTATATCGATTAATAACAATAAATCCTTTCGGCCTTTATAAGTTATTATAACCAATATATTAAGTGGAATGATTAAACACATATATACAAGAACCCTTTCGGCCTATATTCTTGTATAAAATATGTTTTACCAATTCAATAAACACATATCCAAACGCTCCATATCCAAGATCACATATTGCCCAAACAAACATAGAACGACTACTCCATGATCAAAGAAGTAACAAAACACATTATGAACTCAAACAATTCAATAATAATCATATTCAAAGGATAAACAAGATTATACCAAATTCCAAGAGCAAATGATGGTGATTTCACAAGAATTTCTCAAGAACACTTTATTATATTCAAAGCAAAACCCGAAAACTATGAACAATTCTGTCACAATCGCTTATAGATTCGAATTACACTTCACTACTACTTCCTTGGATGGATTAAGATCTGGAAATTAATGGTGGAGAGTGGTGGTAGTCGATGGTGGTGATGGTAGTTTGAAGGGGTGTTTGGTTCCTTGGTTTGTCAAGCCAAGATCACCAAAAACACCTTTTCTAAGTGTTCTAAACGAATTGGGGATTTGTTTGTATGAGAGTGTATGGAATGAAAGAGCCAAGGAGGGTATTTATAGGCTCTTTAGGGGCCAAAGTGCGCCGCACATAGTGTATTAATGCACACTTCATTTAATTGCCTTTAATTCTTCCACCAACAGAAAAGTGCGCCGCACTTTGGGTAAAACCGTCGTACTTTCTGCAACTTCAGCACTTGGCCTTTTTCAAGGTTGTAGATAATTGAATTCTCTTCGCGTGGCCGCTTGAACCGACTAAAATGGAGTTCGTATGACCGAGTTATGGCCAAAACAGTGAACAAGTGTCGGGAGATCATGAACTTTAGTTATTTCTTCGTCTGTAACACCCCCAAAATCAGGTAGCAGCGGAATGATAACAATGGGGTACTACGTCAAAGTACAACAATCAAGATATAGGAAATGGCCATAAATGGACGTTTAAGACAAGATTTCATTTGATGTCATAACAAAATATCAGAGTTTATACATTAGGTCCCATATGTTTTATAAGTCATAAACATTTCACATACATTTTTAAAATAAGATCATTTTCGTGACGTGGAGAACAAAAATCATTTTAGCATACAAGTGGTTTATCAGTTTTATAACTTTTTTCAGACATAGACATAGTAACATAGCACCGCACAAAGGGAAAGTGTTTATTTTTTCATTCACACGAGTCACTCGGATAGGGTTTTATATTTGTGAAGTCACTCAATTGCACAGACATAATCTAGGTCGCTATCATATGCTTGTACTAGACACATAAACATTCTCGTTGCGGCGTGAGCATATAGACAAAAATCTCAAAGAGGCAAAACGTGATAATGATAAGGGTGAATAGCAGATACTTGATTCCATGTGCCAGAACTTTGCCTTATACTTTGAACTTTTTTTTTTCTTTTCTCTTTTTTCCTTTTTTTTCTTTGAAGATTTCTTTTCATTCCAGATACTGCGATAACTAAGGCTGGCACAAAACTTCTTCTTTATCGAGCATATTTTTCTTGCTCTTGGGATACTTTGGGGATCTCAATACTAAAAGCGAGTGCTGCAGATACATGATTGCATAGGGATTTATTTCACCTCTTATCATATGACTTTGTCTATAAATTAACCTCACTGCGGTCTAGTAAATGATGATCAAGCACAAGTTTTGGAGCTACTAAATTACCGGCCCACTCATATAATTTTCAACCAATACCATTGCTCCAGAAAAGGCGACAAAACCACATATACACATCCATAATGATGGAATAGATACACATGATTTCTCATTCCTTAACTCGAACAAGCTAAAGGCATCAATTATCTTAGGTATCAAAGGTGGATACCTGAATTCTTTAAGGCTAAATTTCTCACAATTTTAGTGGACTGATTTTGTGCTAGTTAAAATGTCAATCCGGTTGGATTTGCCTTACTAAGCGTATGCATTTTTTAAGTTTTTAGAAAAGCAATATATAATTTTTTTTAAATTTTCCAGAAAATATCAGTTGAAAGTTTAAAATTTTCTATAGGGCAAACATGGAGGGACATGATTAATTTTTCCTATTTGCTACCCCTCCACACTTAAGTTGAACATTGCCCTCAATGTGAGAACTGATAAATATAGAAAATAGGGAAAATTATGGGAAAACGGTACTTCCCGAGGTTCTTAAGTTCTTGGTTGAATTATAAAGGATATGGCGCGAAATAGAACGCCAAGCATGTGTATTCTACCACATGTAATATAATACTCCAATTATATAAGTCTCCAAGTGTAAAATTGCCAACTACCAATCCAAGCTCCACATGTTTTATTTAATCTACAAAATAGACACAACTCCGAAAACTTAAAAATACTAAAGCGCACCATGTTGGCATTATAGCGCATGCAACAAGCCTTAAACCCTTTTTGTCTCGAGGGATTATTTATTGTCTCGTCAGGTTTCCAACTAACACAACCCACAAAGTCGATAATATCTTTTTGAGGAGCAAAATCAAGTAAGAAACACACCGCGAATGTGTGAACATACTTTAAAACTGCAAAAGTTTTTATAATATATAATATCTATATATAAATATATAGGATATAATATATATTTTTTAGTTTTTATTTTAATTATTATATACTATTACTATTATTATTATTATTATTATTTTTATTATAATAATAATTATTATTTAAAAGAAATAGGATAATTACAAAAAGTTAGAGGGGAGCCGAGATACTATCTGGGCCCCCACTCCTTTAGCAATAGCAAAGCTAATCCTATTAAAAATATGAACAGGCAAGCATGTGCCCCAATGTCCTGATCCAAGGAGAATACTCTCAATCCCTCAACAATGTAACGCGTCTGCCTCTAATTCCCCCAAAGACGAGAAAGAGAAGGGAAGAAACCCATATTCAATAGCTGCACACTTAGCCATATACTTAGCGCGTTTACGCTGTGGCAACCATCAATAACGGCCATGACCGGGTATAAACACCATCCCGTTTGTTCAAAGTAAAGAGCCAGTCAGGATCCACACACACATTAGTCATTCATCCACGAGTAAAGTAAACATATCGCTGGACGTAATGTTTTGTCACACCCCCACACTGCTAACCGATATCCACTCCCTTACTAGCTGTAACACCAAACGGATAACATTTTGTTGACAAAGCTGTATCGCGCACAATGTTATGACGATGTTTAATACCAATAATCCAATAAATAACAAAACACGCGCCACGATACAAATATGGTCTCCATAAATATCCCTAGCAAAAACCCTGAAACAAGCTGAACAAGGCTTCGAAACTGAAAAAATGAGACACCTAACCGATAACACAAAACACAACGATAAGTCTTACCGTTCATAGTTTGTCCCAGCCCAGAAATAGGGATCGTCCTAAGCCAGTCAGAGGTATGATCCTCCCTTTGAGAAGTCCACAAGGCCATCTGTCAGAGGAAGAATAAGAAAATGTGGAACTTCTGCATTTTTAAGTAACCCATGTGCAATATAGACTGCCATTTTCTTCATGAGTTTGGGGGCAGTGATCTCACTTGGATTACTCAAAAGGTCAATCTTCATAGATGTATTAAACACATACAAGGCATCATCGAAAATAGGCCTGGGAGAAACAATACCAGTATGCTGAAGAAGCTTAGTCTGTAAGCCAGCAGACTGTAATCGAGAAGTAAGAAAGGCATAATTCAAAACATCACCCGCAGAATAGACACCAAGCCCCCCAAATGCATAAGGTAAGGTGGTAAGCCTCCATTGCCAATCGCCAAATCCTGGTCCAGAAGCAGTGACAATACGCTCTAGAGAAGAACGAAGAGCCACGTCAAAAGTTTGTTGAGCAGACTCAAAGACACGGGGAGGGCATGTCCGCATAGTAAAGTATAGCCTGGAAATACCCGCACAAGAACGAAGAAGCAATAACTCGCATTGAGGATCATTAATCTTAGCAATAGCATCCATAAGCTCAATGGTTTTGGCCACTCTCTTCATCACAAGCTCATTACAAAAATTAAAATCCACACTAGCGGGCCCACCAAGTAATTTAACACCATGCAAGGGCCGAGCAATATTAGGTGGAAAAATACCTGCAAGCCTGCATCGAGGGTCTTCCTTTGGCCAAAGAACTTTAGTTTTATCGATGTTGAGATGCAGGCCACACCCCGGCCCATCCTCTATAATTAACTCTAAAACCTTCCCAACAACCACAGTATCTCCAACAATAGTACCATCATCCAAATACCAAGCATGCAAAGAAAGGCTAAAGGAGTCTCTAATCTTACATATTAAGGGATGTAACACTAGGGAGAAAAGCAAAGGGCCAAGGGGATCACCCTGCTGCACTCCTTGGCACGACCATAAGGTGTGTTCCCCGTAATACAATCTAGCTGAGTTAGAGTAACAGAATTCTACCCAACGCGAGATAGCAGGGCAACAGAGACGAACTTCACGTAACATAACCTCTCGATCTACCAAATTGAAGGCGTTCTTGAAATCCACCAACAACATCGAAAGACCAACGTCTTCCCCACAAGCCTCAATCAAACGATTCACGGAATGAAGGATAGCCTCACTTCCACCCGCCACCCCAACACTGAATTGAAGACCGTCTAAATAACCATACAAAGAATGGCCAATCATAATAGTACTAACCTTAGATACCAAACGTCTCCAGACAGTACCTACAGCTATAGGACGAATACCATCACCTAGTTTAACCAACGGTGTGAGAGGAGCACTGGCAATGTACTCGCCTAACCTGTTGGGGGCATTTCCCATCAAGAAATAGATTCACCACTTGGGTGATAGAGGAGACCAACTCATCAGAAATAGCAACAACAGCTCCACTTAAATAATCCATGAGGTGTTGGGCACGCAAACCATCCCGCCCACAAGACGTGCCACGAGGAAAACTCTTGCTTCTGTCTAGAACCACAGCTGGAGAAGCAACGAGGTGATGATGATCAATAGATATATGTGGCAATGAGGGAGGAGGCTTGAAAGGGTGCTTGGTCTTTAAGTCCTCAAGAGTAACATCATTGTAAGGAGCAACACCAGAAGAAGAAAGAACTCGGACTGCTGTAGTATAATGGCCATCACAAATCTTCCTCTTACATTGCTTTATATTCCATTCATCCAAATCAATGTCTTCCTCATCAACATCAGACAAAGGAGGGGAATATCCAGCTAAGTCTCCCTCATAACCTGTAAACTACCACCTGGCAAACTCCAAGATCGAATAACATTAACAATACTCTTTTCTTGAAGTTGACGTTTAATAGCTGACTTGCACTCCAGATTACTCCTCGGGCGAAAGGTTTTAAGGAGACAAAGAGGCAAGACTAACAAACTAACCCAGCAAGAGATGTCATCAGGTGTGCAGATCACCTTGTCAAGAGCTTCTTTTAAGACCCGAGAGAACCCCAAACGACACTTAGGAGGGATGGATTTGACAGTATGCAACCCTTTTGAAAATAAAATATCAAGGATAGCCAAAGTAAAACCTCCATGTTGAACTTGCACCAAATCATCAACGTGACCAAGCTGCTCTAAAGAAGAAGGAACATGTGGTTTGGTAAGGTCATAGAGCACAAACCTAACAACACCATCACCGCAATCAGGGGGTGACACAAAATCAAAACCCTTGCCATGCCGACACTTAGAACGAAGACTGTGCGTCTTGAAACAACCCCCACATAACCAGATACCCATGCATTTAAACGTTACATCAGCCTCCTAAAAAACATCAAGATTAGAGGACAAAGATTGTCTTTATATAGCTTGCGCCTCACCATTACAATGACGATCACGAAGGTGTGTAATCAATAAAGTTTTGGTAAGCCCGTTTCCACCACCATCCTGACAACCACTAAGACCCACAAAAGGGCAATGAAAACGCACAACCATCATATCTAACCACCACAACGAAAATAACACTAGTATAAAGAGCGCTAATCGAAACGTTTAGGGTCACAAGAAAAAACCCTAAAAACTGTTCGAAAGGAATAATATCGAACGTCTAAAGAAAACAGAACGAATGGAATCTTTTACTTAGTAAAGGAAAACGTCAAGTGGGATATTCGTATTTTAAAAAAATCAAATCATACCTTATTAGGAAATATTTTAGTTATTATATTTTATTTTTTAGTTATGTATAATTGAAAAAAATCTAAATATTTCTTTATTTAGCCAAAATTTATAAGAAATCAATTTATAC
>BQNB010043044.1:0-45744 GCA_026074375.1 Tanacetum coccineum | reverse complement strand
ATGTTTGAAAATGGTTATAGTCCAGCAAAAACATTTGACCTGGTTCTCTTTAACCTTGGCTCTTGATACTAATCTGTAACACCTCCAAATTCGACACAGCAGAATAAGGGTCCGGGGCGTGTTACTTCTCCGATCAATAACACAAGATATATATAGAACGACCAAAAAGTCGTTTTAAAACTGATACATTGGATTTAACAAATATTTGATACAAATAGCCCGAAGCTTTAACTTGTTCCTTATTATTATTACAAAGATACTGGTTCACAACACATGAGTTTCCCAAAACATAATACAACCATATCTTTAGCATGACTTCCCAAAACAAAATCACCAATGTATCCTTGGCACCTTATGCTTACTGATCTCCTGAAAAACATTGCTTTAAAACATCAACAATAATGTTGGTGAATTCATAGGTTTGATAAATCATAATATGCAGGACCGCAAGACTTTTCCCATGATAATGCAACACATGCAGACATCACAAAACCAGATTACATTTTCCTAAGCTCATGACACTGAAGCTCGACGATCTTTCTTGCAATAATAATATATATTGCAATTTCTGCCCGATTAGATGTTCAACCCGAAAACATCCCCAAATTCGACATGCTATACGTTCGTTCCTGGTGATAGCTAGTCACCCGAACGGGGAGGTCGTTTCCCCAAATAGATCTATTCATAACATTCGCGCTCACATAATGTAATTAACAACTACATCTATGCAATTGACAGTTCATGATAATGGGCTCAACTTGGGTTTATCGATACTAGCAAACACAATCAATATAAAAAAAACACTTGCTTTGCGTCCAATTTAAAAAACAAAGCAGTTTCCACCCCAAGTATAATCCATGAAATCGTAAATAGGGGCTATGAACTCACCTTGAGTTCTGATAATCCAAATATCGCAGATAAAGCGTCACGTAAAAGATCGAATGCAACCTAAATTATCATAGGTCGTATAAGCACTAATCGCTTTGATTAACTAACATCATATGCATGTCTTATGTAGATACATCACCATCTAATTATTATTAAAACTATTTATAAGTGTTAAGCATTTATAAATTTCATTTTAGTAAAATATGGAATAACTTATCGCGGTTTCAAGTCCGTTCTGGCGATACCTATACGTCCAACAAAGCTTCGTATCAAGACGGAACGTATAAAAATATGAACATTTTTGGAATTTCAATGTCCTCTGATGAACAGTGAATTATTAACTGTATCATTAAGAAGACATATAAATTCATTTTATAACTAAATTAACATAACACACCTAAACGTCGTATTTTATTTCGTTATAGCTCTCCGTTTTTAGCGATTCTTTCGAGCACGAACGCTTTCATTATAAAAGAATCTATCAAATTTATTTAAGGTATACAAAAATAAAAGTTTCTGTCATAATATTGTATTTACTGTTCACAGTTTATAAAAATATTTTTATAAACTTAATTACCGAATACATCGCGAAAATCATAACTTCTTCATATAATGGAACAATCAAGAACTTGACTTTTAGAAAATCCTAAAAATGTATTTAATTTGTTAAAAAAAAAAAAAAATATCCATCTTCGTGTTATTATAAGAATTTTTATTATAAAATGTAATTTTAATTAATACCATTTAATTTACAGTAAAACTCAGTATATATCGTAACTTTTCGTTATATTAAACATCCTTTTACAAGTTTAATACCTTTCGGAATCGTTACAGATGTAGAATATTAATAAAACATAATATCCAATGTTTGGAATTCGATTCCAAACAGCCCCCTTAATAATCTATATCATTTACTTATTTATTAAACATGTTTATATACTTTTTAACTAAGTAATTCCACAAGTTTTTCCCACACTCTTGAAGTAATTGAAGAATGCAAATTATGTCATGAACTTAAGTTTGAAAATGAGGAACTTAGAAAAGAAATATCTAGGCTAAATCAATTTAATGATAGTAGTCATTCACTTAAGAAAATAATAAGTTCTCAAAAACCTTCCGGAGATAAAACCGGTTTGGGATTTAATTTTACCAAAGGATCACCTAGCGAAACCAAACAAGTAAAATTTGTAAGAGCTCAAGAAGTCGAGTCAAAAGAAAAATTGATGGAATCAAACCCAAACTCAAAACCAAAATTTATACTTATAAACAACACCAAAATCCCTATTGCAAGTGATGATGAGGTAAAACATTTTTACAAACCTTCTTTAAAACCCGGAGTCGGATTTACTAAACCCACAATAAGGTCTAAAACACCTCCTCCGAGAAGAAAAGAAAATCCTCATCCTCGTTCCAAAACATCTCAACCTAGGAGAGACAATGGTAGACCAAATTACCCTAACACTAATCACACAATGTGGAATCGTCCACACCAACCAAATTTCACTCAATGTGCAAGTTGCTCACCATGTATGTGCCAAAACCAAATGCAAAATAGATGTGTACACAATAACTTTGGATACATGAAACGTTGGGGACCAAATGGCTAAGTCATCACAATCTTTGAAGTGGTATGTTATCTACTAACATTCTTTGTCTACGGACTAAAGAATTCATGATAAGGTTCCCATGAACCCTTATCATTTACATTCTGAAGACATTAACGAAGACTATTCTAAAGTCTAAGGTACGTCTCACTCTTCATATTCGTAGAATATAGATTACAAGTAAATGTCTATGTGTTTCTATCATAATGTAGTATAATTAGTTCTTAAAAATAATAGTGTAGTCTCTAGAAATACCATTTGTTGGTTTTCTAGCTTTGAAGAGATTAGTTCTTTATGAACTACTCTTTCGTTTAGATTATAATCATATGTCTACAAAATGGAAATCTTCTATGACCACATAGCAAACTCACGTAGATGAAGAAGAGCAAGCTAGTGGTTAACAATTAACATAGAAGTAGGATTAGTCGCGCGAAGATCATAGACACACTATGGATGAAACAAACTCCCTTCGACTTCAACGATCGTCTCGAATCCATGTCAACCATCGTCTACGACATCTGCCTCACGTCTACGATCTACTACGTCTATCGATATCATCTCTAGTACTCATTCAATATTTACCGTCTTGGATTTTCTCCAAATCGTGACATTTAATTATTTCATCCGAGATAATTATCTCACTCAATTAACTAGAAGTTAATTGAAAAAGTCACTTAATCCTCGTTAATCCTTCCTTCGACTTAACTACTTGATTATCTCATCCGAAGTAATCAATTTTTTTTAACGAAAAGTTAATTAAAAATGTTAAGTATTCCTTCTCGATTATATTAAATAATATTACTAGTATATTCCAACGTATTTTGACACTTATCATTCTCACAAAAATGGCCAAAAATCGAAGAATTTTTTTTTCAGAGGGCGGCCCCCTTAAAATTAAGGGGACCGGCCGTGTAAGTTGGGCGGCCCCCTTAATTATTTAAGGGGGGCGGCCACTGGAAAAACAAACTTCCCTTTTTCATTCGAAAATACATAGCCAAACACTATTTTTTTTTCTTCTTCCCTTTTCCACCTGCTATGACAAAAAGCCTACCACCATATTCACCAAAATCAAACTTCAAATCATCCAATTAACCAAAACCCGCAAGGGGCAATTACGAACAAATCAATCAACAACATCAATTGTAGGTTTTTCATCATTCTTTTCATTTGATTTCATCCAATTTTGCTCCCAATCAAAATCGGGTGTTCTTCATCATTTTCATATTTTTTATTTTTGTCTAGGATTTCCATAACTATAATGATACCCGTAGTCATAGGAACACTACATTCATGATTGAATTGAATCAAAACACTAAATTGAGTCACAAATTTTTGGTTCGAAATTATCATAAATATACTTTCATATTTTTTTAACAAAGTTTATACATTGTTGATTCATGCCAAAAACAACATTATTTTGTCCATCAAAACGTACATTTCTAAATGTATACTTTTCGAATCAATAGAAAATGTATTATAAAAATAAAGGGGTGTTTGGCTCGTTTCTTAGGATCAATTACTAGAGTCAAAATGACCACCACCATAATTTTGTCACTTGTATAAACACTTAACTAGCTTGTATAAGTCATCAAGATATATAATTCATATATATGTTGATATATTTTGTGATTGGTATAAAATAAAGGGGCGTTTGGCATAACCTTTTAAGAACTTGATTTTTGAATAAAAACAAACACTACTTAACTTTTGTCAAGTTAATAAACCTATACTCATCACCATGATATATACTTGACATATAGTTTTTGACAAGCTTAAACTAATTCCATGATTAATACGGGAGTGTTTGGTTCATGGTCTTGTTGTTGAAATATATAACTAATATATATTCCTTGACATCCAAGATTAAGTCAAAAATAAATTAAGGAACATATGGATCACTTCTTAGGAGTTATTTTGAGAGTCGAAGTAATCCTTGTCCCACATTTGTCATTTTTCAAAAAAAAAATTGTAACATTTTATGTTGTTGATAACTTGTTTAGGTGACAAAATGCCAAGAGCCACTACCACCGATATATCCCTTACTAAATCCTACATCCCAAAAGTATCCAAAATCCCCGGCATCTCCCCTACCATTGCCAAATTCTACAAATCCATTGAAAATCGCAACATTCACGAAGGTCGTGTTGTTGATCAAGCCTACTACAAATCCAACAACATCGAGCGTCTCTTCACAAACATTCGCTTCGATTGTCTCTTTAAAATCAACGAACCGATTGTTCCGAGATTTATTTTAGACTTCTATAGTCAAGTCACGGTTCAAACCGATGAATATGGCTATCTTTTCATCTCCTTTATGATTCAACATGAATTCATAACTCTCACTCTTGCTCAATTCGGTCAAATCCTTAAAATTCCTTACAACGGTCAAGCCGTTTTTACCAACAAGTAGGACCTTGCATCTCTTGAGTATTCTCAAGAAACTGAGGGACCATATTCTACCGACCTTCCTACTCCTGACGATATTCGTCGACCTCTTGAATTGGAACGTGTCATGGTAGACCATACCATTAAAAGTCAAACCGTCACTCTTACTCCAAATTAAATCCTCACCAAAGAGCTAAGCCCCGACATGAAGCAATGGGAAGAGCTCATTCCAGAGAATGTGTTCGGACTAGGAGGACATCAAGACCATCTCCCCACTTATCTTGCTCACATGTTGTATTGTGTTGTTGCCGAAGAACAATACAATCTTGCTTACTTCTTTGTCAAAAGAATCGAATGTGCTAGAGCTAATCCAACCGCCAATCTTCCATATGGTATGTTCTTGACTCGTCTTTATCGACACATCATGGAAGCATATCCTCACCTCGACAATGGCATTTATGACATTGTTGATCGAGTCATGCTTCCTCTTGCTCTTAAACCAACTCGACGACCTCGAAGTGATCGTGGCAAGGCACGTCATTCTGTCTCATCTTCATCTTCTCATCATCATGATACGTCATCTCATCAACATGATGATGATGATGATGATGATGATGATGATGAAACTTCTCGTGAAAGACTCCATCTCCTACAACCTATCTTAACTCTCTTGCTCCAGTCAACTACCAAAACTACCAAATGCCTTATGTTTCTGAACGAACCGATGAAACTCTCTTTGAACGTCAAATCGACTTGCTCAACCAAATGCAACAAATGCATAAGGAGATGCGCGGAGGTTTCAAATCATTCTGAAAGACTTACGTGTTTGTTATCTTTTAGGTACTTGTTTGCTATGATACCTTAAACCTTTGGTTGTTTTATTAAATCAATTAGCTATGCCACTTTGGTTTCATGATTCAATGTGTTTATTATATGTTAGATGATTAAATGTGCTTATAAAAACTCTATAGGGCTTGCCACAAATAAACCACCAAAATAAAAATACCCTCACAAAAATTCTAAGAAAAATTGATTTTCTGTAAAAAATGGAACCAACAGTGGGCGACCCCCTTATTTCATCAAGGTCGGGCCCCTTAATTTTAAGGGAACCGCCCCCTATTTAAGGGGACCGCCCATAGATTTTCACGGGTAAAACAATATTTTTTCTGCTTTATGCCCTCTTTTACCTTGTATCAGCTATATTTGCCCAGAATGCTCGAACAAAATTTGGAATATCCTAAACTTATTCAAATTCATTCCATTTTCAAACAAATCTCTTTTCATAAATTCCCTCCAAATGCATATCACCAATTCACCATCTCCCTCATTCATCATCAACCACCATAAACCTCCATGGCCTCCACTAGAGCCTCTATTTCCAAAGTCTCCAAGAGACCAACAATCAATATCATTCCACCAAAATAATTGTTTGTGGATTTAACCCAAGATGACACAAAAACTCCATCACCTACACTTCCAATTTCATCACCTAGTGCTCCTAATGCACCCTCCAAAACACCATCAACCAAAGACACTTCTTCATCTTCAATTGATTACATACCCAAATCACCAACCTCATCAACATCACTTTCATTTAATGGTTACTTGAACCCACCAACATCTCCTCCTCCAAGGGTTTCTCCACCACATCCAACTCAAGAAAATGCATCAATGGACATCATTCTCACTCTTTCCCCAATTACCCCACTTGATGTTCAATTTGATACTCCATCACCTTCACCACCTATCATTGAGCATCTTATTCCTTGGAATTTACTTGAAGCACATGGTAACTTATGCCTTTGTTGTATCCACAACCGAACCCTCATCTTTGGGTTAAGAGATGAACTTCAATATATGTTTTCATATGTTGAACATATGCTCTCACAACCACCAATCATCGTCACACCACCTCCACCATCCTCCCCAAACTAAACATACTTTATGTTTAGTCTCTTAATTAATTGATCATCCACCATTTTGCAAGCAAGTCCTATGAAGCTTTACTAGTTATAGGACTTTTTGTAGTTTTAATTTCATGTATGTTAGCATGTTATTTTCCTTATGTATGCATGAGTGTGTTTCACACACTATTTAATTTTAATGAATGATTATTGTTGGTTGTATGCCATATTTTTCTTCCTTGTAACATGTTAGAAATATTTGTATTGTTCTAACCCATTTTGTAGCCAAGAAACCATAGCTCGAATCCTTGGTGCCCTCGAACGAGGGGGAGCACACATCAAGGGGGAGCACTTATTTTGTCGATTTTACTAGCAATCCTCGACGATGCCTTTTTGATTCTACAAAAAGGGGGAGAAATGGCATGAAACTAATATCACATGAAACTCACTAATATTACTTGTTTAAAAATTAATTTTACATTTAATGTGTTTTAACTTTGCTAATCATACAAAAAGGGGTTAGATTGTTGATAGAATTATAATGCCTAAAAATATTATTAATATCTTTACATCTTTACGTTTTGATAATCACCAAATATAAAAAGTTCAATGTCCATTAAACGTAAAAAGTAAATTAGGAGTAATTCATTTCATTTTCACATTTACATCACTTAAAGGTTATGAATAATTACAATGCTTATGCCATTTTATGATCAAAGAAAATTTTGTATTCAACCTCAAAAATTTTATTAAAAATTTTTAAACATTTAATAAACCTGACAAAAATTTGTCTACTTTAAAAGAAGTGTTTTATTCAAAATAAACATTTTGAATTTCAAATTTTCGAACCTAAAACGGCTAGAAAAAGTCCAGTAAACACCTCCCTTGAATAGGACAAAAAGGGGAGTGTTTGAAAATGGGCAGCCCCCTTAAATACATGGGCTGCCCCCTTAATTATAAGGGGGGGGGCACCCTATTTAAGGGGACCGGCTATAGACCCCGCTACCTATAGTCTATCTATAAAATAATAGGACTATTCCCCAATATTTTTCTCACCTTTTGCACTCATTCTTTCTGTTCTAAAACAGCTCACACATCTCTCTAAATCCTTTGATCATTTAATCATAAAGCTTTGTTTTCAAGTGATCCAAGCTCAATTCCTCAAGTGCAAGAGAAGAATACTTCTATCATCAAGTGAAGAAGTATTACACCTTAGTGTGCATAGCAATCTTGTTGCATTCATTAAATATTTAGGTAATCATTGTTATCTTGTAGAGTTGTAAATAGTAGCTAGATCTTGACGATCTTTGTAAGTATAGTTAGATCGTGGTGATTTTAACAAGTAGTGTTAGATAGTTGTGATATAAGTAGTGTAGTGAAGTGAAGTCTTGAAGTTGTGAAGTTGTGAAGAAGGTGTGAAGTTGTGAAGTTGTGAAGAAGGTGTGAAGTTGTGAAGGTTTGTGTAATAGAAAGGTCTGTGATACGTGTGAAGAAGTTGTGATGTTGTGAAGGATAAGTGATACAAGTCGTGATACGTTGTGTTGTGATAGAATTAGTTTCAGCTAAGACTGAGACTCGACCTTTTAGCTTTGTGTCGTAAATCCAGTGTTTGTAAGCACTATTGTGATAAGTTTTCTCCGCCATAAGGGAGCTTAGTGACATAGGTGAAGAAATACTCTCGAGTTTGGTGCTCGAGGAGTGGAGATCAGGGCGAAGAGGTGCTTTGTTACCGAACCACTATAAATCCTCGCATTGTGGTTTGATTGTTCTTACTCTTATCTCTTGTCTTACTTTATCACTTCATATACTTATATTATTCATATTGTGCAAGCATTGAATTCACAAAAAGTCGAATCTAAGTTTTACAAACAAACATAAACGTTAAATTAAAAAGCGGTAAAACTATTCAACCCCCCTTCTAGTTTTCCACACCATTTAGCAATGTTTGCATCTTCTTCTCTTTGTTTTGCAAGCTTCTCTTCTTCTTCCAATTCAGCATTTAATTGAGCTTGAGTTTTTGAGCAATTTCTTCATCAATTAAAATTTGATCTTTCTTTTTCAAAGGCTTCTCAGGTTCTATCATCTTTGCCTTGCCTTTTTCTTTAGCCTGTAGAAGTTGTGATAGTTGTGAAGGTGATGTTACCTTTCTAAATTCACTTGGCTCTTGAACTACAACTCCTCTAGCCTTAGGTCTTGTAACAGCAGTTGTAGTTGTTGTAGCAGCAGTTGTAACAGCCTTAGGTTTAGCTGCTTTGATCTCTATTAAGGTCTGAGCCAGAGTCAACTCATCAACAACAGTTGTAGTTGTAGCACTGACAGTAGTAACTTCAGCAGTACTAACTACCTTTTCAACCTGAACGTCCTGCTCATCAAAAACTCTTGTATCAAACATTAGATCATCATTCCTCCCCTGAGCCTCATCAACCAAAGTAACCTCTGTATCAGCATCAAGATCAACAATTTTCCTCTCATGTTTGGATGCATCCTCCTGAGCACCTAAACCTTCATATTCAGAGGAAATAACTTGTGTAAATCTACCAACCTTCCTTAACCTTTTAAGCCCTGGAGTTCTTGAATTATTCCCCCTTTCTAGCTTCTTGACCCTCTCTTTTAATTTAGTAATCTCTGCAGCTTGAGAGGTCTTTGTGTTCTCCAAGTCAAGAACTCTTTGTGACAAGTTGGTACAAAGTTCCATCAATTCATTTAGTTTCAGTCTATCCTCACCACTAAGTAGTAGATCATTATAATGTGTAGGTACATGCTCCTCATTGGCAGCCTCATCAGTGATAGGCTCTATAGAACCACTGGGTTGAGAAACCTCAGTATCTTTCCTCTATTTCCTTCTTGGTTGTTTCTTCTGAGGCTATGATGTAGATGGTTGAATAATAGTGGGTGTATGTTGAGGATTAGTTGATATTTCTAAACCCTCACCTAATTCTTTAGGAGCTTGAACCATCATAGTTTGAAATAAAGGGGTAACTCTCCCAGAAAAACATTTTCCTTCTCTCTTCATATTAGCAAAGACCTTCTTAGCGTGTGAAGGTGTAACATAAATTTATTTATGTTTGGTCATTCTTTCAACTTGTTTATCCAGGAAAACTTGAACAAACCTTAGATACATTAGAAATTTAACCCCACCCTCCAAGTTCTTCACCATATTATCAAAAATATACTTAAAAAAGTTGAATTTTTGGTTTGTGGCAAGATAAATGACAGCTGAGGCCATAGTGCTACTAAATTCGTTCCAAGCAATAATCTTAGCACTAAGGCATTGCAGAATTGTATGGATAAGAAATTTCCATTGAGGTGAAAAGAAAGCTTTATAGAATGTAAGCTTTTGTGTAAGATTTTCATACCCCAAGAGTGTCCAGTTCTGCAAAAATGGTAGCATTGGGTAGACATTCAATACCTTCAGCATCTTTTAATTAAAGAGCTCTTCTCACACTTATCTTAGTGACGATCACTTTCTTCCCATCTACTAGGGCTTGTATCTACACTTCCCCATTGACATATTTTGTCTTAGCAGTAGACCAGAACTGCTTAATGCATGAAGTATAGATGGTAGGATCATCCCGTTACGCATATATCTATAGACTTCGGCATTTAAAAAGTCAATAATTCCTTCAAACCAATCACTTTCTTCGGGTTTCTACAAAAATGCAATCAAATTGTGAGTTTAAGCAAACTTTAGGTTTGACATTGTGTTGGGTTTTGATGAATGATGATAAAAATTGAGTTAGGGTTTATGATTAGAGAGTATATCAAAGTGTAAAATTGATCGAATGAGTGATTGAAACCATTAATCAAAGTATTTATGAAATCACCCTCAACAGCATTAACTAATACTGGCAGCATTAACTAATACTGGCAGCATTAACTAAGACATGCAGTAGTAAGTGTATGCCTGACAGCATTAACTTAACCAGTAGTAGTAAGTTTATGCCGAACATCATTAACTAACACTGGCAATAGTAAGTGTATGCCTAGCAGCATTAACTGAGTCACCAGTATTAACTCCAATTTTGTTCCAAAAAGTATTTTCATCATCAATTTTGATTCTCACAAGCTCTCTTTTTGTTTCTATTCTCACTATATCTCACAATTCTTTTTCTCACTAAATCACTCTGTCTGTTTTTATTTTCACACATCTCTCTTTCTATTTTTCATTCTCACCAATTTATCTCATTTCTTTTTCTCACCAATTTACTCTATGTTAGTGCAAATATTACGATATTTAATCTATATGATCTCTTTAAGATTTGGCGATGACAAACATGTAACTTGTAATACGTAATGTAAAGTGCGCAAGTTACTCATAATTACAAATTATCAATGCATACTCGCATCCACATCTCTCGACGTCTCAAGTCTACATCAACACTGACATTTTTTTGCACCCGACGTAAATCACATAAGGTATGTACAAACAACATTAAACTTGTAGGATGATCAAAGAAATAAGTTTTTGTCTTAAACATTACATTTTTTAAAATGTATCAAAACAATTTCTCAAAAATTAATTAGACAAATTATTTTTGAATAATAAAGAAATGTTTTATGTAGTAATTATTTCAAATTTCAAATCTAGCCATTTTCCCCCCAAAACATGTGTCACTTTCACCAGACAAGTTTGTCACCAAAAAAAGACAAAAACAGGAGCGTCTGTCAGAGCGGGCCCTTAAATAGGCCGGCGGCCCCTTTAATTATTCGGCGGCCCCCTAATATATTTAGGATCGCTATTTCATCGAATTGCAATTCACACATGTAATTCAAATGTTTCATTGAGTCTAAAGTGTTCAAATATTGTGTTATTAGCTACGGTTAAATTATACATGCTAAACTTAACACACTCTAAGTAGGATTGACGACTTATGAATTTCCATCAGGAAACTCATAAGTACTTGTGTTACAAGAAAATACACTACATATAATTTGAATAATATAAGTTATTAGAATTGAAAAATAACCTATCAAAATATGTGCCAATGCATAAATCAAGTAAAAATACTTATTTAATTATGATATACAACATTGATAAGAATAATAATTTTAGAAAAGCATATTTGTTTAAAAAAATAAAATATGTCTCTTTTCAATTATTTATCATTAAAGAATCACAAACTCAATTAGAAATAAATAATATTGATGAGATCCATTTCACATGACATGAAATGGAGAAGTTTTAAAACACTCTCAGTATAACATATTTGTCATTGTCACAAATAAGCACATCTCTTGGCTTTTGAAAAACCAAACATGTTAAATATCACATGTGACAACTACACATGTAAGATGACTAAATATAAGACATCCATTAAATCAAGCAATATGTAATCAAAACCAAACAATCTATAGATCTCGAACAAAAGATTAAAACATCTTGCTTACGCTTATCTTAGAATTCCACACACCTTGATTAGGATTATGCGAACCGAAATTAAAGTATGTTAGTTGAGTCATGCTAGGCCCTCTATGAAATGATAATACAAATTTTATCTTTGCTACACTTCATTAGGAAAATATAAGAATTCTATTTTGTCTAACATGAGAATGACTACTGGAGAATCTATTGCACTAGAAATTCAATTTGACCTAACGGTTGAATTGCTTCCAAGAGTGAAGTTAGGTTCGGTGTATAACCCGTAAAAATGGTCGTGTTTAGCCTGAATTGAGCACCACTAGTGATAGTCTCATATTCATTCTCTAATTTGATTAAATGGCTCTTCCTAAATATGCCTAATGATAGTCTACATCGATAGACTTTGTATCTCATTAGGAGTACACACTAAGCACGTAGAAATTAGGCTTTTCCTTAGTCAATCTAGACACAATGCACCTCACATATGTGCTTTAATGTTTCAAGATGATTACTTGTTCCCATGTAATGCAATTATATGTCTTCATGATCTTGATGCTCAATGTTTGATTGCTTAGATATATATCTAACACTCCTCCAAGTAGGTTTGACAACTTAAATATTTCATTCAAAATATTCAAATATCTTTAACTTGCGGACGCAATCGTTAAAGGTCATATCCAAAAATTCATATTCAAGCCTTTTAACAACATATGTTAAAATGCTCTTCCTAAATCTGAAAGCTTACATCAACCTTCATGTGACAAAAGTCTTACAAGTTTCTACATAAGTGATTTGTAACCTCCTTAATATACACACCTTAAGACTATGTACTTTCACTTCCATTAGTTCATGTCTACTTCTGTTTCATCACCAAAGAAATCAGCATGTGTGGCTATAGCATTATCTCCCAAAGAAAACATGTCTAGTTCAGTATTAATACTTGGCCCAGCAGTATTAACACCTTGAGTACTATTTTCAGATTTCTCTTGATTAGCAATTCCACATTCTTTACATACACCTTCATCATCCTTCTTTCCAGCATCACTAGAAGGTTGTGGTTCATCATTACTAGCATTCTTTAAGGAAGAATCAAATAGTGAAACATCTTTCCATATTGGCATCAAAATGTAGTCCTGGCTAGATCCTGTCTCCTTACTAGAATGACCTGTACCAATTATTTCTTTTATACCTACAGAATCATTAGAGTTTGTATCTGCAACAACTGGCACATAATTTATTGATTTTGTCAGAACATCAATATCAAACAGCCACTTTGGTCCATCACCTGCAATAATAGGCTTATCCTCTAAGAACCTAATATGTAAGTTTTCTTCTACTTTCCTAGATTCTATATGTGTATAATCCCTAAAAGCCGTACTATTCAATGAGTATCTATCAAAGAATCCTTCATCTGACTTTCCATCAAACTTGCCTAAATAATGTAAGGTATTAAGAATGGCAACATGACACCTAATTGGTCTCATGAAGCTTAGAGCAGGTGTTCTACCTTTAAACAGTTCATAAGGGTCATGTTTAATTAGGCTAACTACTAATACCCTATTCTGCACAATAGCAAGCAGAATACTGCTTCAAGCCCAAAATGTAGTAAGGTAACTAAGTCAGCTAACATGATTCTAGCAGCCTCAATTAGTGTCCTATTTCTCCTCTCAGCAACACCATTTTGCTGAGGAGTTCTAGCTACACTAAATTCCCTCTTAATGCCTTTCTATTCACAAAACTCCCTCATAACTCTATTCTTAAACTCTGTTCCATTGTCACATATGATAATATTTACTTTCTTATCAACTAGATTTTCTATCTCAGTTATAAATCTCTTAAAATGCCACTAGTCCTCATCCTTAGTTGCTAAAAGAAAACCCAGTAAATCTACAAAAATCATCCAGCGACAACTAGACAATTTTTTATTCATTAAGCTGCTCATAAATAGTTGGAACAAGAACAAGTCATTATGATCCACATAAATAAAGGCTAAGTAATAGAGTTCTGAATCTTGGACTTACAAGAGGCTTTTGTTTTGCTTTCCCTTAAGGCAAGCAACACAAGTTTGGTCATTTTCAAAATGTTTTGAAGGTAAACCTCTCACAAGATTTTCCTTAACAAGTTTATTAATAGTTTTAAAATTTACATGACCTAGCCTCCTATGCCATAGCATTGTATCATCAAGTGTGGCCTTTGCAGCAAGACAAGTTAAACTCTCTTTAGGAACAATATTCTTCATATCAACATTGTACATATTGTTCTTTCTAGGAACTTTAAGTAAAACGTGACTTTCATCAGTTAACTTAAAGTTAGGAGACAGAACAAAACATCTAGTGTCAGTAAAAAGAACATTGTTCTTTTTGTCACACATCTGTGAAACACTAAAAATGTTAAACTGTAACTCCTTGACAAAGTACACATCCTTAAATTCAAGCTTACCACTTTTAAGAGTTCCTTTACCAGTAATTTTTCCTCCTTTGGCTCTTCCCCCAAAGGTAACATATCCTCCATCAAATTCCTTAAAGTATGATAGATATGACATGTTCCCTGTCATGTTCCTTGAGCATCCACTGTCAACATAGCCTTGATCTTCTTTTTGTGGATGACCCTGCACATAAAAATAAGGAAATTAGTTTCCTTTGGGGACCCAAGCCATCACTGACTTGGATCTGCCTCGTGCATCAACATAATTATGTTTCTTCAAAGTAATTGATGCACTATTAAGTTTGGTAGGTCTCCAAACCTAACATGCTGAGGCCTTAACAGCATTAACCTGATTTGCCCTCATAGCATTAACTACTGCTGAATTTGGCCTAGCAGTATTAACTGCTTTTGGCCTAGCAGTATAAAATTTTCCCTTAGCAGTATTAACTTTTTGGCTAAAATTTTTGTTAGTTAATGCTTTTCTTATTTGATAGGGCCTCTTTACATGATTGTGCGATTAAAAAAAGTGACATAGGTCAAAGCACAATAAACTAGTAAGTTTTGGGATAAACAGTATTAACAGGCCTAGCAGTATTAAGTGATCTTGGGCCAGTTTTCATTAAAACTGCTTTGAGAACCATGTTCCTGTGAGCTCTAGGGTGAGACTTTTTAGCAGAATAATTGTAATTCACCCTTGTATAATTATTCCCAGATACCACCCTTTTCCCTTTGATGGTAATTGCAGTCAGCCTGCACATGGTTAAAACTTCCACAAACAAAACAAGCTTTATTATACATTACAAAGTCACTTCCTAGCTATTGGGACTTCTGATTATTCATGTTTCTTTGATTTCCCCTAGGACTTTGTGACCTGTACATTTCAGCATACTTAACTGGTTTTCTAACTGGTTTTTCATGTTGTTTAGGTCTAAAAAATTCTATCTTAGCAATAATAGGAGAACCAGTTTTCTTCTCTAATTTATCATTTGACACCAACTTCTCAACCAATGGGGTATCAAGAGATTCCCTAACCTCTTTAGAAATTTTTTCACTAACACTCTTACTAGTCTTAGGTCCATAGCCTTCAAACTCAGGCTGTTGGAACTCCTCTAAACCAGAGTTGGACAAATCAAACTTTGGGGGTGAAAATAACCCTGTAGGTGAAGGTGGAACAGCATTATAGCTTACAAATCCCACACCCTTTCTACTTTTATCAGTTATCTGACTCCCTATTAATTTGTCTAGACTTTTAGAAGCATTATCAAAATTTTCAATTTTAAGTTGATTGCATTCTTTTTCTTGCTTAAGCTTTTCTAACTCACTTTTAGAATGCTAATTTCTGAGTCTTTATATGAGATATCTCTTTTAAGAACAGCAAGTTGCTCATAAAAAATAACCTCATTCTTTTTGTAAAAGACAAGTTGCTCTTCTACAGATGCTAACCCTCTTTTATAAGTAGCTAAATTAAACTCAGATTTGTTAAACTCTATTCTTAAATCATCAAGTTGAGTTTTAAGAGTTTCAAAGCTTTTTAGACAAGTTTTTGAACAAGTTTTGTCGTTACGTACCTTAGAGTTTGAAAAATCCATAAGAGCCATGTTTGTAGGGACTTCATCCTCTGCCATATAGCTCTAGTCAAAACCAGCTCCATCAATAGCCATCATGGCTTTTGAAGAAGTTTCTTCCACATTTACAATCCTTCTAGAGCTGTCTTGATTCTTGTTCCTGCTATCTTGGTTTTTAGGTCCTCTGCATTCCCTTGCAAAGTGTCCCATCTTGTAGCAGTTGAAACACTCCACTTTGGACTTGTCATATCCAGCTGTGTCACTCCCATTGATATTGATCTTTCTACCAGTTTTCTGAAAAAACCTTCTTGTCCTCATGCTCAGTAGTGCTAACTGCCACTTCAAATCCATCTCTTCTATATCATCTTCATGGATTTGTTCAAGGTCCTCATATACAAGTTGAGACCCGTTTGGTTGACTGGCCAAAAATGCATACTAACTTGAGTACTAGCAGTGCTAACTTGAGTGTTAGCAGTACTAACTCTATAAGCAGTATTAACTTCATTAGTACTGCTAGGGATGACACAAAGGCCATATTTTGAGAACTTGAGCTTGCAGTTCCTTTAACCTCTTGTTCAACAATCTTGAAATTGTTGTAGAGATCATCAAAGCTCATTGTGTCTAGATCAGGTTTATTCTTCCAGACCACAACATGAGTATTCCACTCAGAAGGCAGACTTCTCAAAAATTTCAAATTGAGATCTTCTTGTGAAATATTTTCACCCAGAATAGCCAGCTGACTTACAATCTTCTGAAGTCTATTAAAAATAGAGTCAAGAGACTCTATGCTTGGAGCACTAAAGTTCTCATACATTTGCTTCATAAGAGTCTTCTAAGTCTTCTTTGTGGCTTCATTACCACTAAATCTTATTTGTATAGCAGCAAACAAGATCTTAGCATCCTTGTATTGATTAAATGTCATTAGATGTTCATTAGGAAGTGTCATCAGTAACATACTTCTTGCCTTCACATCATTCTTCTTTTCAACCTTTTCTTTAGTAGTGACAGGATCAGGTATTAGTGAAGTTGAGGAACCATCAGCATTTGTTGTTGTTTGAGGTACTGGTTTGAATGAGTTTCTATTCTTTATGACATCCCATAGAGTATAGTCTTGTACTTTAAAGTATTGCTCAATCCTTAGACTCCACATATCATATTCACCCTGATTGAAAATGGGCAACATTGGAGTAGTAGTATGTGCAGTTTCTAGATCCATCTCTTCCTTGTGAGTAAAGAGTTCTTCTTGTTAGTTTCTTCTAGATCAAAGTTTCAGAACACAAGCTCTGATACCACTTGTTGATCTCAACTTAAGATCGATTCCTTAGCTTGTAAATGTTAAGTTACTTTGGATAGATCCAAAACAACTATGATAAAAACTTTGTGAATACTAAAGAGTATGCGGAATCTACTATTTAATACTTAGAAAAATATTAATGAAACAGTAAACTGTGTGAACAATGATATCACTGAAAAGCTCCAATATTTTATTATCAATAATACGAGTACTCTGTGTAGTACTAGGGTTTACAACCTTGAAGCTATATATAAAAACGTATGAATGTGTATCAATAACCATAACCTAGGATCTCCTTTTATACACCAAGGAGTTCTTTACAAGAAAACTACAAATCTTCTATAATTCTAATAGATAATTGCAAATCTTCTAACTTAATAAGATATACATATCTTTTACAAAAATATCTCATACTTATCCCGTAAGTAATCTTGATAAACAATCTTCATTTTAATCTTTTCTCTTGTCTTTATCATTCTGAAAGTAGAAACTCTTCTAACAGTTGTAATCTTTCAGCAGTTGTAAGCAGGAGCATTAACTTTTATACCAGCAGCACTAACTTTATACAAGCAGCAGTAACTACTTAGAATATTTTCTTCATTCTTCATCAGCAGTACTAAGTTACACTAGCAGTACTATCTTTATGCTAACAGTTGTAACTTTACTCAAGCAGTACTAACATATACTAGTAGTACTAAGTTACACTAATAGTAGTAACTTGTATACTAGTAGTATTAACTACTTAGTAGTTTTTCTTCTAAGTCTCTAAGCAGTCTTAACTTCCATTAGCAGTAGTAATTGGCAGTACTAACCACTTAGCATATTTTTCACTAACAACAGTAAGTTATGCTTAGCAGCAGTAACTCTAACCTTAGCAGCAGTTACTTCCAAACAGCATCAAGAGGCTTTTAATCCTAACAAGTTGAAAACACGAACAGATCTCTTAAAAGAATTCTTGAAAAGACTGTTAAAGATAATCCTGCTATTTGGTCAAGAAAACTTGATGATGCTCTGTGGGCTTTTCACACTGCTTACAAAACACCTACCGGTACCACACCCTACAAACTCATATATGGAAAGAACTGCCACTTACCATTTGAAATTGAACACCGTACATACTGGACTCTAAAGAATTGTAATCCAGATCTCATTGCTGCTGGTGAAAAAAGAAAGTTTCAGTTACACGAATTAAATGAACTTAGACATCAAGCTTATGAAAATTGTAACATTTCTGAATGTAAGATCAATATTTAAACCGAGCTCTAAATTCTATTTCTAATTTGTATTGAATTTATTATTTTTAATTTTAGCCGTTTTAACGAAAATCGTCATTTTAGCTAGTTGCGAATCGTGCCTTGAATATTTATCCATTTTAACTTTTGAGAAATCAATAATTCCATATTTCAGCTTTAGTGAGTTTATTTATTTTTTGTTTTAATACTTTTCGACTTTTATCCGCGTTTAGCCAAAACCGCGTCAAAATAGTGTTTTTATAATTTTTAATATTTTAACTACATGTTTTAAAAAGCAAATATTGTGGTATAAATGTTTTAGAAAAATAAAAATAAAAATATAATTGATAAACATAACATGTAAACCAAACACCCCTTTTCTTTTAATTAGTTCCTACTAAACTAAACACCAAACACCTCTTATGTTCTATTAGCTCCTACAAAACTGAAAACCAAACACACCTTACTACCTTTTTACTCCTACTAAACTCTAAAACAAACATCTTATATTTTTTTAGTGTGTCGATATAAACTAGATATTGTCCCATATATATATATATATATATATATTCATTCATTTTAAAACTCATAGTGTCATCACAGTTAACAAAAATTTCTTGTCCCTTTCCTTGCTCTCTGGTTCGACGCAGCACACAACAACACTAAGAAAATCATCACCAAAAATTTTCCAATAAATTCCAATCACTCTAATATCATTCCTACATTGATTCTATACTAATCTCCATCATTCTTTTCAAAGGAAATCAACATGCAAGGGTTTTTCAAGAATCTTGATCTTAGCTAATTTCATTGATTTTGAGTATAATCAAAGCATCAAAGGGTTGAATACTAGTGTTATTTGCAAGATTTGGTTAATAAAAGACTAAGGTTTCATTAATTTGGGGTGTGTTTGGTTTCGGCTAGTCAAGGAAACACAAAGGGGTTTTGTGTGTGATCAATTTTACCTTGTTTCTACATTATTTATAAGTATATTTAAACCTTCTTTAATGTTAATTTTTTTATATATATTATGCATGTGTATAGTTATGTATATGGAATCCATATGTGTTCATGATTGGTGTATAATTGAGGTTGGGTTATTGATTTGAGGTTTTTAGTGGAAGGAGATATGTTAGTTAGGCGTATTTGTGAAGTTGTGATGTGGTGAAAAAGGCGTTTGGTAGAGTTTTGAAACGGGTAGGTTAATGCAGAAAATTACATCGCCCCTTTTGAGTGTCGTAAAAATGTTAAAGTTAGAATCTTGATTTAAGAATATAGTAGAGCTTGTTTTGATGATCGTTTCCATATAAGGATCGTCCCATAACTCCTAAAAACGAAGTTTTTACGGCCAATTGAAGTTCGGAAACTTTTTATAAAAATTCAGCTTTTTGGGGGTAATGATAGTTGCTGTCAGATTTTTAAATGGGTACTTTCGTCACTTTCGGGTCTGTTTCGGCCTTCGGCCGAAACATGAAAGTTGTTCGGAATGCCGTTTTACTTCACCTCAAAGAGTACTAAGTATAAAAGTGAGTAATAACTGGTCAAAAAGCTTGAGTAAAAATCTGAGTTTTTCTATTTATTTAAATTGCATCAGACCTGATAAAGGGCCGTTTTTATCCATTTCTGTCGAGTTTTGGGTCTCAGGTGAAACTAAAAAGTTGTTCAAAATGCTATGTTACTTTTCCGCAAGGAGGTCTAGGTATAAAAACGCCTTATGACGGGTCAAAAACTCAAACACAAATCTGCGTTTTTATAATAATTTTATGCACAAACTTGCAGAGGTATTTTGGTCATTTTTCGTTGGGTTTCGGGTCTCGGCTAAAACTAAAACGTTGTCCAAAACGTCGTTTTACATCAAATTGCTTTAGAGTCCGAGTCGTGAAAATGTGATTTAGCGGGTCGTTTCGGACGGGTCAGATTTAAGGATATATATATATAATAAAAAGTCAAACTTGGCGAAGTTCTTTTAATGGTCAATTAGCGTTATGGAGATTGATTAGGCGTAAAATATATTAACTAAAGCTGAAATTACAATTAGTAAGTTAGTCTTTCACTTTTGTTCGCGTGTAGAAAACTAGGTGGTTAGTTCGGCAAAATTAAAATGTTGTAAACTGAATTTTTACTTACAATTATGTTAGGTATCGTCCGTAGCTTCGTTTTGATATAAGATGCGTTCGATAACTCTTAAAAATGAATTTTTTCATGTCCGTCGGAAGTTTGGAATCGAGTTGTGTCAAATTCTACACTAGTTAGTTTTGTGCAGAATTTTGGGTCATCTTGCGCATGTCATAACTTAATCTCCAAAGGCATCTTTCCTTGTCTTATTATGCATGTGTGCATGAAAGTGACATATGAGGAAGTCATTCTCATGCACATTTCCTTAAGAAAAACTAGAACATGTGACCCCTTGATCACATGTCTTCCCATTTGACTAAAAATTTAAAATCAAGACCAAGTGTGGTGAACCAAGACTCAAAAATGAACCGCATGGTCCTTGTGGCTTAGTTTCGGCCGAACAAAGGTGAACACACACCTTTGGTGTGTGTTGGTCACTATATACACAAAACCATGAAACCCTAGACCCCCTCTTATCCTAAAAATACTAAGCATTTCACACTTTAGGTTTCATTCTTTCACATAGTCTCTAAAAATTTATCTCTTCCCTTCCTTTTGCTCCTTAGCTCACGGCCAACACACACCCCTTTTAGGGTTTCCATATCTTTAGACTTCTTGCATAATCCAAGCGATTCTAGGTGTCATCTTCTAAGAAACATCTAAGGATCTTAAGGTGTTTGAAGTATTAGTTCTTTGATTTAAGTTTTATCTTCAAGAACTAAGTAGAGGGTTTTCAAGATTTGTTGTTGGGTTTTATAGATTACTATTATTTTTGGGTAATAGGATCTTTGATTTCTCTACTTGTTCTCATTCTGTAAGTTCTTGAATCTTTCTTGTGGTTTAATTAAGGTTTTATTATTATGTTCAAGATCTATACATCCATATGTTATGTTTTAAATTTTTTAAAGATTATAAAACAAGATTTTAAAAATAAGATGTTACAATTGTTTCACTAGTTAAATATTAATGTTCTTGGTGAGAGGAGAAGTTTGAATGAGAGTTGCAAACAATAGAAATGAAAGGAGATTAAGGTTAGATTTTAGGTTGGTTTATGTGTTGTGATTAGTTGTGAATGGAGATTAGGCTATACAAGCACTAATTGTGAAGTTGGTGTGATTTTTGAAGCGTTTGCGAAAAAATGATGTATGCTTATCCAAAGTTTTGAGTTTTGTCAACCTAATAAAATGTTTTTTCACTAGGCGTCAAAGTAGTTATTTTGAAGGCATGTTTTAAATAATAGTTTTTCCATATAGCACACATTACAAATCAGACATAAAACGGCCACGTTATAGCCAAATAAACTTGAAACATATTTTTTTCGGCAAACCAAATGAATAGTTGCCTAATGTGAATAATAAAAAGGGTTTTTTTTTGGACCTTTCGCGATATTATTGATCTTTTAAAACACTACGAAACATTAATAACATATACATATAGATTAGTAATCATTATAAAGGACGTGTTAATATATTTTTATAGGAAAAACGATAAAGTTAGCTAAAAATAGTAAGGGTTTGGTAGAAATTTAGCGAAACGACATAGAAGTTAAGGCGATTAAGGCAATTGTTGCGTTATTTGAAATATCGAAACTAACAAATATAGGGGACGGTATTAACGTTTTGAAACTAAAAACTTTCCTAAAATAGAAACTTTCTAAAATAGTAATTTTGGATAAACGCCGAAACTTAACGAAAAACTATACGATTTTATTGCGTCTGTGAAATTTGATAACCAAACTAAATCAAACACTTGTGGATGTCTTTTATTGATGAACATATTGGTGCAATTCTTATTGCATGCTTTTCCGTTTTTTCTAAGACCGTTATTATTCTAGGTACGTCGGCTAGATTCTATATCATCTTTTACTTGCGTGATTATCATTTGCTCATCTAGCTAAGGTGAGTTCATAGCCCATGTTTTACTACTTTTAACTTTACTATTTAGGGTGAGAAACATGCTTGATTTTAAACTAAAGGACACAGTTGACTTACGTTTTTCTTTCCTAAGTACGTGTCGCCTAAGTAGCGAATAGACCACTAATGCCCGAATTATCATGAACCGGCCAATTGCCTTAACCTACATAACGGGATTAAGTAGCATAATGTCTGTAAATAGATCTATATTGATAATTAACCTATCCGGTAAGTAGCGCTTACTAGATTCGGAGGTCCCGAACAAACGGGCAAGAATGATCTTCCATAAACCACACCTGGTTCAACATCATCTTCTTCAGGATTTATTATGAATTTCACAAAATAAATCTCTCCTCTCGAAGCTATGATTAATTATTTCTTAACCACTTTATTTCCTTGTTTTACCTCATGCTCCAAGCATAATTTCACCGCAAACTCATTCGAGATCATATTCTCTTCTACTCCAAGATTTATTTCCCCATCATATGCTTCCAGTCCATTAACGAAACAAGGTGCCACAAATCTGTTACTAATCTCTTTGGTCCCCATTTTTGTGAAAAACCAAAGCCTTCGCTTCTTTCTTTCCTCCACTGTTGGCTGTGTCCTAAAATTTAGGGGAATTCCAGTTTCCATGTCCTTCTCCTTTGTCACTTGATATTTTGATGACATTCTATCCTAAGCAAGTTTTACTAGAACTTGGATCCATAATTCTTATAGGACAACACAACAATAGAATAACCGTTAGTGGGTTAGTTAAAACAAGTAGTAATACTTTTTTACATTTACACAATATTAATAAGCAGGTTATATTCAATAAACGAAACAATTTGTTTATGAAATTCAAGATATGAGCAAATTTTAACTGTCCAGGAGGTAAAGTGCGTCGCACTTTGGACTAAGTGTGGCGTACTTCCTGAGATTTTGCTAAATTTTATTTTGATTTTCCAGAAAAACCGGCGTATTTGTGAAAAAGTGCGTCGTACTTCTATAATTTTCAGTTTCAAAGTTTTTAAAACATTTCCTGTTTATTACTTTATAATTAATCATATCAAATATGTCAGTTAATATTTCATTTAACACATATATAATTATATAGCGATGTTTTTGGTCATTAAATTTTATTTTAATTTATATTAAATTTTCAATTCCCCTTTTTATATAAGCATAATCAGATAAGCATAAATCAGTAAATAAGATAAGAACATAAGCACTTATAGATCTAAATAAGAAAGAAATAAGGCGATATTTTTTTGATTTTTTGATTTTTAAACGTAAGTTACATGAATACAGGAATTCAACAAATAAGCACATAATGAAAAAGATCCACATGATTTTAATGTTGATTTTACAATTTAAAAATGGGTGTTTGGTGTGTGGTTTTTTTTTCTTCCTTTTAAAACTGGTTCTGTTTGTACAAATGCACGAAGTGCGGCGTACTTGGGATAAGTACGACGTACTTTCTGAAATTGCAAAAAAACCATCGCACAAGGGTATTGTGCGGTGCACTTTCTGAGAAAAATAAATTTCTTGGGTCAGTTGCCAGAAAACTGTACGGCGAATTTAAAAATTTTGGGTTGTAAAACAACAATGACTTAACTAAGAATGATTTCAATCCCGGCAGTGGCGCCAAAAACTTTTAAAGTGTTTCGAAAGCTTTAAATTTATAAAACTAAAAATACCGATTAATTAAACGAAAACACACGGGTCAAAGTATAACCCACGTATGTAGTATAATCTTTTAGGTATGACCAGGTCGTTCCACGAGATTGGTATATTCTAAGTAAAGTTGGATTGTCTTACGAAAAGGTATCTTATAGACTGTCATGATCTAAAGATAAAGGTTTAATTCAAGATATTAGAATGATATTTATTTGGACTAAGAATAATGATGATAAACAAGCATATAATCAAGCAAACATAAACTTAAGCATAAAAGTAGGAATAGACGGATAATCATTCAAACAATTATCTATTTCATATATTATATAATCCTTTCGGCCTTTAATTTTTAGTATATAAAATGCTTTAAGATTGATTCAAGTATAAAAGCGATGATGATAAAATCCCTTAGTCAATTTCGTTAGAAATATGATTAAGTGTTAAACATTTTCTTATCCGGTTAGATAGATGATTTATTAGTCAATTCTCACAAGACTAATATCGAATTGCCATAGACAAACAATGTGAAATGTAAACATATTGGTGGAATCTTTAGACCTATATCCACTAAGTATGATTAATCAAACATAGAACAAGTAACCGGATAATTGAACATCAAATTTATCATTATCACATCCATAAGCAAAACATTAAGGGTTGTTCATATTATCATGATTCATATTAGCCCAAATAAATATAAATGACTACTCCATATTCATAGCAATCAAACACATAACAAGTATCATAGATTCAGAAAACATTATATTCAATAAGGACAACGTGTTTATACCGATTCCACAAGAAAATGATATGGATTATTACAAGAACTTCCTTGATCCAAACACTAGTTTAACCGGAATTACAACTAGTATTACTTCTCCACCAACTTTGGCCTGAATTTCATCCTCCGGTGTGACTATAACCTAGAAATGATGAAGGTTCAAAGAATACTTTAGCATTTCCCCAATGAACTTCTTATTATCTTGCTAGAAAATTCCCTAAGAACTCTAAAATGATTTGAGAGATTATTATGAGGAATAGGATGAAAAATGGGATGCTCTGCTCCTCCAATTTGTGCCCTTTTTATAGCTAAACATGGTGCTTCAGTTGTATAAAATAGGGGAGTGAAGAGTCGCACAATCATTGCAACCATTTATGATTTGGGAGTAACTGCAGAAGAAGTCGCCGCACAAACAAAATTGTGCGCCGTACTTGATCATTTAATTCTATTGCATTTAACCCGCTATGAAGTACGCCGCACTTGGTATAAGTGCGTCGCACTTTGGCTCTTTTCATTAACTCTCCATTTCTAGATCCTTCTCTTGACGATCGCTAGTGTATTTAACGGAATATCTTTGCATGTTTAGTCCTTTTTGTCATTCTTGATTCTGAAACAATTATTATACAAACAAACAACCAGATATGCAATATTTCATGCATTAATATATATATTCCACATGTTTTCGAGTGATATTTTATGTATATTGGGTGCGTTATCATTTCTTTGGTGACCCACTCCATTCGTTTTGCCATATAATAGGCGAGGTTGAACTTTTTGGATTTGCAATACAATAGAGCATGTAACAAAGATACGCGGAAACATGGTCCCGATTACCCCTTAGGCAGAAAACATTTTCCCGGATAATTTCTTCCAAAGGCTTCAAGGTTGACACAATTTCCCGAGTGAGAATTTGATAGTCTTGAACATCCACGTTTTGCCTATGACGAGTGCGAGTGACTAGACCTTCTCAATCAATTCGAATATACGAAATGATGTCATCAGGAGAAGGAGGGTTGGTTCGGTATGAACCATCCCTCGGAACACCATATGCCAACTCGTCAAGCGACAACTTGTCGATAAAGACACAAGCACCCTCTCAAGGTATGTTAAGAATTTGAGCAAATTCTTCAAGAGTGTAAGAAAAGAATTGATTTTGAATTACAAATTCAATTAACATTTAACTTTCGTCGGAATAGTTTATTTGATATTGACTATAAAATTCAAGTAAGAAGCGAGGACAAATTTGGTCATTGATTTCAAGAAGACACTCAAACTTAAGAAAACTAAACAAGGACCGAACATAGCGTAGATCCGCAAAGTCCTCAAAAACCACCCGACCTTCATGAATTTAGCGACTTTCAAGGTTTCTTAGTCTTTCTTTTATAGGTGAATGGTATTCATGTGAAATTATTAGAATGTAGTGTATTGTATTTTTATGGTCTTCAGATGATTTGCGAGGCATGATTACCTAGAGAAAAAGTATTGAAGTCATATTTTATTATCATTTACTTGTAGTATTGTATGGACATTGTTTAGTGTGTGCCTAAATGTGACGAATGTGGAGTAACGATTAACTCGACCTAAAAATAAAATCCTAAGAGTTAACCCAAACACTCCTTAATTTGATTTTGCTCATTAGAACATGTCGAAAAATACATATAAATTATGTATCTCGAATTTTGTTCATGAGATCATTAAACATGTATTTAAAAATGTTTTTAAGTTGTATTAACAATGCGTGACAACTTTTTTATTATATTCCTAATGTGGGTGATTTGAAAATAAAATTGAGGTTTTGGTTCGAAATTAATTTTTTGACAAACTCACTAGTATATGTAAATCCTATGTCTAAGGGAGGCATATTAGTTATACATTATATCCTAGTAGTCATAATTGTACGAAATTAAAAGAAAAATGGAAAATCCTCAATTTTAATTTTTGTGTTCATCATGAATCATAGACTCAAATTGAAAGAAAATATATGAAATGACTTACAATTAATGATCTTTAGGACTGATTATTAGTGTTGATTTGAACTTCAATTAGTGTTTTGGTGGTTGATTTTGAGTTTTGGTGGTTTTGGTTTCGTGTTCGTCGCACCAGCAGGAAGAGGGGGTGTTTGGTTTTGAGTTTTGAAATTTTTTGACAATGTGCAGATATTGGACGTCTGCTGGTGGCGGTCTCATATCGATCAGGGGGCCGCTTGAAAAGGGTTTGGGGCCGCCTGAGATATGAGGGCCGCCTGTATTACAGGTTTTTGGACTTTTAAATTTTGACATGAATTTTCGAGGAAGAGTGACTAATTAATTTGCATTTTGCGAAGTAAAAATATTTAACAAGCTTCGGATGAAGTTGTTAAATTGTCATGATACGGAATGGAACGCGGATTAGAATCGAGACTAAAAGAAGGAGAAGTGGACTAACACGATTTATGAAATGTGTTTCATCATTCCTAAACTAAGACGAAGATAATTAAACGATTCACGTTTAAGGGGTTTTGTAAGAATGTCGGCGATATTATCGATGGACGGCACTTTTTCGATTGAAATATGTCCTTTCTAGACATTATTACATAGAAAGTGGTGACGTATTTCGATGTGTTTAGTACGAGAGTGTTGCATCAGGTTTTTGCTAAGGTCAATCGCGCCTTTGTTGTCGCACATAATCGGAACGTCGTCGAGTCGTACGTCGTAGTCGATAAGAGGTTGTTTCATCCATAGTGCTTGTTGACATGCCTTTCTGACGCTTACGTATTTGGCGTCGGTAATGGATATAGCAAGAGCGGTTTGTTTCTTCGAGAACCAAGATGTCAAACAACATCCCACGAATGTACAAATACCGCTACTGCTCTTTCGGTCCACATAATCTCCCGCATGATCAGAGTCGGCATATACTACTGTTTCTATGCCAGTCCCCTTAGGATACCATAATCCTAAGTGCGTAGTGCCTTTAATGTATCAGAAGATACGCTTAACCACTTCAAGGTGAGAGGTTTTGGGAGCCTCTTAGAAGCGGGCACAAAGGCAGACACTAAACATGATATCGGGCCTACTTGTCGTTAGGTATAATAAACTACCTATCATGCCTCGATACTTGGTACTATCTACCGACTCACACTCTTCGTCTTTCGTGAGTTTAGTATCGAAGGACATGGGGGTTTTCATTAGTTTAAAATCTTCTAAGCTAAATTTCTTAAGCATTTCTTTAATATATTTAGATTGATTAAAGAAAATACCATCTTCCATTTGTTTTATTTGTAATCCAAGGAAGAAGTTAAGTTCACCCATCATGCTCATCTCGAACTCGTCATGCATGATTTTGGCAAATTCATCACACATGTCTTGACAAGTCGAGCCGAATATAATGTCGTCGACATATATTTAAACGATGATGCGGTTTGAACTTTTCTTCTTGGTAAAAAGTGTGTTATCTATCATTCCTATTTTGTATTAATGTTTCATAAGAAAAGCTTTTAATCTTTCATACCAAGCTTTAGGTGCTTGTTTAAGACCGTATAAAGCTTTCTTAAGTTTATAAACATGATCCGGTTTTTCAAAGTCAATGATCCTAGAGGTTGTGCCACGTATACCTCCTCATTGATAAAACCATTCAGGAATGAACTTTTTACATCTACTTGGAATAGCTTAAAATCTAAAGCACA
The DNA here is from genome assembly GCA_026074375.1 of Tanacetum coccineum. Taxonomy (NCBI): domain Eukaryota; kingdom Viridiplantae; phylum Streptophyta; class Magnoliopsida; order Asterales; family Asteraceae; genus Tanacetum; species Tanacetum coccineum. Next base: position 16,960 of record BQNB010043044.1, on the reverse strand, counting down.
AGCATAAGCTGATAGTATCCTAATTGACTCAAGTCTAGTAACTAGGGCATAAGTTTCATCATAATCGATGCCCTCTTGTTGATTATAGCCTTGAGCAACTAACCTAGCCTTATTTCGAGAAACAATATCGTTCTCGTCTAACTTATTTCTAAACACCCACTTAGTTTCTATGATTTTCATATTCCTAGGCTGTGGAACTAACTCCCAAACGTCGTTAGAAATAAATTGATTTAATTCTTCTTGCATGATGACTATCTAACTTTCATTCGTTAAGGCTTCATTCACATTCTTCGGTTCTATAGTTGATATAAAACAAAAGAAGTTACTTTGATTTTGGGCTTGTGACCTAAGGGTTCTTTGGTTATGGTTTCCTGTGACATTTTCTAATGGATGGTTCATAGACTCCTTAATATTGACTATTTCGTCAATCTTTAAAGTTTCATCCTCAATGTCATTTTCTAAGTTTTTCTTTTCGGTAACCTTAATTGCTTCTTCTTCTTCATCTAAGTCATCATCCACCAAGGGTGATGTCTTAGAGGGTGGAGGAGTTTCATCGAATGTCACGTTGAGTGATTCTTCGACTTTCCTAGTATGTTTATTAAGGATGATGTAGGCTTTACTATTTTGGGAGTAACCTAAAAAGACACCTTCGTATGAATTTGGGTCAAACTTAGTAAGGTAGTCTTTAGTGTTTAAAATGAAGCACTTGCTTCTAAACACTCTAAAGTAATCAAGAGTAGATTTCCTACCTCTTAAGAGTTCATAAGGTGTTTTTCCTAGGATGGCTCTAATTAGGATTCGGTTGAGAATGTATATTGAAGTATCTACGGCGTTACACCAAAAATCTTGTGGTAATGATTGCTCATTCAACATATCCTACTCATTTCTTAAAGTGTCCTATTTTTCTTTTAACCACACCATTTTATTAAGGAGTGCGTGGAGCTGAGAAGTTATGTGTAATTCCATTTGCATTACAAAATTCTCCAAATTGCACCTCATTATCAAATTCCCTACCGTGGTCGGTTCTTATTGACACTATTGTACTTCCTAACTGGTTTTGAATTTTCTTACTAAATATTTTGAATTGATCGAAGGCTTCGGTTTTATCCTTAAGGAATCTAGTCCAAGTATACCTAGAGTAGTTATCTACTATAACTAAGGTGTAGCGGTTTCCTCCGTAACTTCGTACGACGGATGGACTGAAGAGATCCATATGATGGAGTTCTAAGCATCTAGTCGTTGAGACTATATTCTTAGCTTTGTGACTAGCATGAGCTTGTTTTCTAATTTTGCAAGCATCACAGAAGTGTTGATCAAACTTAAGCTTAAGTAAGTTTCTAACTAATTCCATAGATGCTAACGATTGAATGAGACGCATATTTGCGTGACCTAATCTCCTATTCATCAATCGTTGCTAGACATATTTGGTCTTTTGGCTTATTTCCTAATTTCATCTCATATAAGCCTTTCTTCCTAATACCTCTACCTATGACCTTACCATCCTTAGTGATTTCACTATCATGTTCAGAGAAAGTTACTCTACACTTATTATCACATATTTATCCTACACTTAGCAAGTTAAATCTTAAGTTATCTACATGTTCTACATTATCTATTTTGAGAAAGTCATTTGAAATCGTACCTTTGCCAATGATGTTACCGCGAAGATTGCTACTAAAAATAACATTACCTCCGTTGTATGCCTTGTAGCTTGAGAAGAGCTTTCGGTTACCCGTCATGTGTTTAGAGCATCCGCTATCCTTTACCCACTCATCGGGTTCCAAGTCGACTCCAAGGCATATCTCATTTGATGCTTGAGCTATGAGACACGTCTCGTCTTTGACCTTCTCATCATCTTCTTCACCGCTATCACTCCAAGAACCTCCGACGAATGCTCTTTGGTTCTTGTCTTTCGGTGGTTTTGGACATTCTCCAATAAGATGATTTGGATCACCGCATCTAAAACATTTTCTATCACTTTTTCCGTTCTTGTCATCTCGGCTTCTTTGGAACGTCTTTTTGTCGTTCCGAGGTTGTCTTACGAATCTACCTCTTCTCTTAAAGAACTTCTTGAAGTCTCTAACCGCCATGGCGTATTCTTCATCTTCACTTCCGGAAGTCAAACACTCCTCATCACTAGATTCTTTCTTAGCCTTTAAAGCAAGAGATTTTCTTTCTCCTTTAGCTTTGACTATTTCATAACTTTTTTGATGATCATCTCGTGAACTTTGAGATTCCCGATGAGTTCATCAAGTGACAGTGATGTTAAGCCTTTTGTCTCTTCAATCGCCGTGACCTTTGATCTCCATTTAGGATGTAGATCCCTGAGAAACTTCCTAACATAATTCTTGCTAGAATAACCTTCATCAAGAGCTTTTAGACTAGTAATGATAGTATTAAATCTAGAAAACGCACTATCTATAGATTCGTCTTCAGAAATGATGAATTGTTCATATTGTTGTACCAAAAGGTCGATCTTGTTATCTTTGACTTGGTTATTACCTTGATGGGTGATTAACAAAGTTTTCCAAATTTCTTTTGCCGTATTACACATGAAAATTCTTTCATATTCTTTTCTTGGCAAAGCATTGTAAATAACCATTTTGGCTTCGTTATTTTTCGCAAGCTTCTTTTTAAGATCATCACTTTGTTTTTCAAAAGGGATAATCTCATCTAATTTGGTTTTCGGATTTTGTTGAAGATGTTGAAAATCACCGTTAGTAATAACATGCCAAAGATCAAGATCTTTTGATTTAATATATGTCTCGAATCTATTTTTCCAATAAATAAAACTACCACTTTCAAAAAGTGGTGGTCTTTGCATGGATTGCCCTTCTAGATATTTTTCAGAATCCATAGATCGATCCAAGCTTTAAAATACAATATATTTTAAAAATCTTGAGTGACCTTGGCTTCTGATACCAATTGTGGAAACAATAAGGGGGGGGGGGGGTTGAATAGTTTACAGGTTCGTTTTACGTTTTAAATGTTTGCTTTCAAAATATTTAGATTTGAGTTGTATGTTCAACCAATCAACAATATGAATCAACAATGTAATATCTAAACTAAAACTAAATAACAGTGACAACAATATAAAGAGATATAGAAAGGAACAATCAAACCAAGACCCCAAGATTTATAGTGGTTTGGCTACGAAGCTTCTCTTCGCCCTACTCCACTCCCCAAGTATCCTACTCGAGATTTCACTATGTCAACAAGCTCCCCTATGCGGAGAAAATCGTTTACACGTCACTTATGTTATTTTTCGACACTAAGCTAAATGTCGAGTCCTAATCTTAGCTAGAACCAATCTACCACTTCACAAACACTGTACAATCACAAGATCTACACTATCGGATTTACACATAATCCGAATCACACAATTACACAAAATAATTACAATAGAGATTTGATACTTAAAAGAAGAGAGGTGAGATCACTAAATAACAATTCGTTTCTTGGCGAATACGAATGTTCTTTTCTTGCACTTGATAGAGAGGAGATGAGAGATGAGAGATGAGAAGAAGAGATTAGATCACAAGATCAAACAATGTTAGTGATCAAGAGATTTAGTGATAGAAAGAAGGTTTTTAGAGAGAGAAAGAAGACTGGAAAAATTCGTGCAAAGAGGTATGTTTTTCTTGCTAAAAATAGTGCAGTATTTATAGACAGGATTTTCAACGGCTAGCTGGCGGTGGTCCCGACGGTCCCAGATATATCTGGGGGCCGCCAGGCCTATAAGGGGGTCACCACTAGACTCCGCTCATGTTTTGTCTTTTTGTGGGGAAGGTTGTATATTGCATGGAAGCTTCTATTTTGGGGAGAAAACCAGATTCAAATTTTATTATTTAAATAAAATATTTTCTTTTATTAAAAAGTATTTTTGTAGATTTATTTTTTGTAGAAATACTTTTGTGAGAATGTAATGGTTAAGAAAAAATATTTTCATGATCACTAATCATGCTTAATGATTTGTTTGTACATACCTTAAGTGATCACTAATCTTAAAAATAGAATTTTACGATTAATAATTTATAAACATTTATTTTTATCGTAAATGTTTTTACATTTTGTTATTATCAAAACGTTGAGAGGTCGAAAAATATAAATAACGTTTTTAGACATTATTTGTATTAACACGATATATCTTCCCCTTTTATGAATTTATCAACCAATCTACGCTAACCCGCAAACTTGTATCCACACCCGCTATTTCTACACCCAATCCTTCCGCGGTCCAACCCGATCCACCAACTACCCTTGATCCGTAGTGATCTTCAGATAATTGGAAAGAGAAAATATAGGGATATAGGCTTGAAGCATGCAAGGTAGTTGGAAGTTTGAGTAAGAAGTGATTATCTCTTCCGAGTTCCTTGCATGATAACTTTAACCCACAAACTCAAGCTTATCATTTTAGTTTCTTTATAAATAGGGATTAGAGAAAAACATAAGAAGTGGCCTCATTAGCAACGTATGTAATCAATGTGTTGTTTTTTGAAAGAGATTCAATACAAAACAAATTCCTCCAAATTCCTTTTCATTATTATCATAATATTTATCCTTTTGTCTAATAATTAAAACATCATTTCAAAGACGTTGTGATCGAAATCTTTGAACGGATCAACCCCGTCCACCATCCACCGATCCAGTGACCCTCGACCCAACCCCTTTCGGCCTAGAGACCATCTTCCTCACCCACGGCCTAACCTACACCTAGTCCTTAACCCCCTATAATATCGGCTGGTTCCTCATCCTCGGCCCAACACTCTTATGCTCGAACTCACCCGATGGTCACACGTGCCTAAGTTGGTACCGTTAAGTGTAATCCTGCTTTAATTTCCATACGTCTCGTATATCTCATCTTCCTAAGTCTACTTAAATTACTCTGTCTGATCCTAACTGGCGTACTTCTATGTATGATGAATATAATGTTTTAGTTAAAAATAGTAATTGGAAGCTTGTTTCAAAACCACCGAATGCTAACGTGATTCTGTCTATGTGGTTGTTTTAACATAAGTATCATGCACATGGATCTTTGAGTAGGTACAAGGCCTGACTTGTTGCTAATGGGCACACTCAATAGGTTGGTATTGATTGTCATGACACATTTAGTCCGGTTGTTAAACCGTCTACTATTTGGAAAGTTCTTAGCCTTGCTCTGTCTTATAGTTGACATGTTTATCATCTTGATGTTAAGAAAGCCTTTTTTAACGACGACCTTTCACATAAAATTTATATGTATCAGTTACAATGTTCTTTATATGGTTTTAAATAAGCACCTCGTGCTTGGTTTCAACGGTTTACTGGTTAGGCTGTACGTGTTGACTTCTCTTCTAGTAGATGTGAGTCTTCGTTGTTTATTTTTTTCCATGATAATGAGGTTGCATACTTATTGATATATGTTGATGATCTTATATTAATAGCATCTTTTACAACTTTACTTTAACACATTATTTCTTCTCTACACCAGGAGTTTAGATGATTGATTTAGGGGTACTTAATTATTTTTTATGGATTTATATTACTCGTGATTCTACAGGTATGTTCATCTCTCACAGGAAATATGCTTTGGAGCTTTTGGAGCGGACACACATGATTTCTTATAATCCTACCCGGACCCTTGTTGATACGGAGTCCAAGCTTGGTCTTGATGGGGTCTTAAATCATACCGAAGTCTTGCAGCTTGTTTGAAATATCTTACATTTACTCGTGTCAATATTTCTTATGCGGTTAAGTAGATTTTCCTTTATATGCATGACCATCGGGAGTCTCATTTGGCAACTCTCAAGCGCATTCTCCGGTATGTTCGCGGTACTTTTGATTTTGGACTACAGTTATTTGCTTCCTCAACTAGTTCTCTTATTGCATACTTTGATGTTGATTAGGCGGGCTGCCCATTTGCTCGACTTTTAGGGTAATAATCTCCTTTCTTGGTCTTCAAAGCGTCAGCACACTATATCTCGATCGAGTGTTGACACTAGGGTATTGCCAAGGTTGTAGATGAGACTGCTTTGATTCGTAATCTACTTCGAGGATTACATACCTCTTTAATGTTTGCCACATTCGTAATCTACTTCGGGGATTACATACCTCTTTAATGTTTGCCACTCATGTCTGTTGTAATAACGTGAGTGTTATTTATTTGACTGCTAACCCTGTACAGCATCAACGGACCAAGTATGTAGAGATCGATATTCATTGATATCTTTACTAAGGGATTGCATTCCGCTTAGTTTGAGAAGTTTCATACCAGTTTGAGAGTTTGGTCACTCCCTCTCCAACTGCGAAAGAGTGTTAGTCGATATATTATTTTAGTGGTTTGGTTTCTGACCGTTTAGATAGGTTTAGCCCATTATAGTTTGTATCTACAATGCTCTATTGTAACTATATATTGTTTTGGAATCATTAATGTAAATGAAGCAAATTACTAAACTTACAGGTTTGTGAACAACGACATTATACAAGAACTTTAAAACAAAGTCATGGTTTGATTTTAACTTCGCAATATCTTATAACTTATTGTTTTCTAAGAAAGTAAACAGCGTTTAAGATGTTGTTTATGTTTTCGGTTTACACCTAATCAAAAAACATAACTGTAAAACAAAAACAAAAGGTAAAACAACCATGTCTCAGTTCAGTTATAACTAGTTAGGACTACTGGTGCCAGGCCCGACCCAAAGGGTGTGCAAACGGGGCAATGGCACAAGGCCCAATAATTTATGGGGCCTCCAATTTATACTTGTGCAGTTGTGCTCTTATATCTCTGCAATCTAACTTAATAAAAAAGCCCACGGTATAACTGGTTTTTCTTGTTTAACAAGTCATACAAGGCACGAGTCATCAGGGGTGAGACTTAAATCACAAATACTTTTAATATTAGTATTAGTACTGTTATAATATATTGATTTGGTTTTATGATAGTACTTTTATATTAGTATTGTCACAGTTATTGTTGAAAATTTTCTATTTTTGATGATTGAGATATTTAAGTTTTTGTTACATAAATCTAACCAACAAATTATTAATGAAGGAGTTGATGTTTGTTAGATAAAAGCATTTTGCCACCAATACATGTTTAGAAGCTGAAATTCTTTTGCACTTCCTATAATATATATACCTTTTTGTGTTTTAGGGCCTCATTTTTAATATTGCACGGGCCATCGAATTCAGTGGGACTGCCTTAACCGGTGCTCATAATATATAAATGGCAGATTGAGAGGGCATAACATTGGTATGAGAGTACTGGATTTGAATTTTCCATGCATAAATGAGAACTTTACTAATCAATTCAAAGTACTTCTTACAAAATATGTGAATAATTAAAAACAAATTTTTTACCTAGTAAAAGAAAACGAAAAATGAGGATTTTTGCATTTAAAAAAAAGAATCTTTTCTTATTAGGTATGATGCTTCTAATTTTTTATTATTTTTGAATATATATTTAATTAAAAAGCTTAAATACTTCCAAAATTGGCATTATTTTGGTGGAGAAAAAAAAACACATAAAAATATATGTGTCAAATTTATAAAAACAAAAACTTAAAAAAAAGAGAGTAATAAAATAAAAAAAACAGTGGATTAATTTAAATAAATCATATAGAGTTAAGTTAAAATTGTACATTTACAAATTTTATTATAACTTAAAAAAAAACAAAAACTCCTTATAACTTTTCATAACTTAAAAAAACAAAACAAATAAAAATTATATATAAAGAAATATATATAAATATAAAATAATATATATATATATATATTCATATATATAATATAAATATAAATATATATTAATAAACCATAGATGTACAAATCCCCGTTAGAAGGTGCGCAAAACAGTTAACCAGTGCGTTCGTTTGAGACAAACAGAACCTAGGTGTTCATCAACAGGAAGCCGAAACCATTACGGCACGAAACCATGAACGCGGTTTGGAACCGTTTGGGTATCGGTTCATAAGCCGAAACCTGTTGCCGTTTGGAACCGTATCGGTTCCGTTTAAACTGTAAAACCGGTTTGGTCATTTTGGTTTTTATTTTTTTTTTTTTTTTTTTTTTTAACATAATAGGAAATGACAACAAAAACTAAATACAAAGAAGACGTGATGACAAGAAACGTTGCTTGTTTATTATTTTAAACATATAGGAAATACAACATATAAGGAAATACAACATAAACGAAATACAAATGAAAAACTATTAGTTATGTGTATTGTCCGTATGTCCGTGTGACATTAGACCCCACCAGCTCCATCTTGGGTATTCGTAATCCTTCTTCCCCGCATGCTCAAACAAATAATCACTAGGTGGTTCTTCAAAAGAGCCTTCGCTACTAAAAGCATACTAACGCAATTTCTTGATCCGAGTTAGTTGGATGGCTTCATATTCATTTCACCTCGTATTAAGACCACCTTCTTCCAACGTCCAAGGGCGTTCAAGTGGAGAGTTGTGTGTTGTCTACGCTCATTGAGCTTCTAATTGGACCTTTAAAAACATACACATCTCTAAAGACTCTGCAGTTAGACCTTGTTCTTCGATTGACAAAATCCTACCACTTGTTGAAAATGCAGATTCAGAATGCTACCAAGAAGCTTGGACACTAATATATCCAGGTGCCATACGGGATAGAACCGGAAACTGATTACCATTGTTTTCCCAAAACCCCAAAACACATAAATTTCATAGTCCCTTGGGTGCTGAATTCCTTCACACAAAATCTGTTTGATATATTGCTCATACTCAAAGGATAGTATTGACACAAATCCTAACCACTTGTTTGAAATTGATGATATCAGAAATGCTCTACCGAAGAAGCTTGGAACACTTAATATATCCAGGGCCCTACGGGATTAGAACAGGAAACAGATTTTTCCTTTGTTTTCCAGAAATAACCCCCCAATACATCCATAAGATTCATATTCCCTTAGGCAGAAGTCCTCTCAACAAAATCAGTTTTGATATATTCTCATACTCAGAGGACAATTAGATCACCCCTTTCCTTCTTTTGTTATGTAGGTTTACACCGTGGTACCATACTAGATAAAGGATCACACATCTATTTGGATTAAACCCACAGCCAGATGTGTGATTTGAGTCTGGTACTACCATAATCGAATAATACATATTATACAATCCTAGAAAGATCATGAAAAATAATCGACGACCTATTTGCAAAACCCAACATTCGCAAACTTCCAAGCCCTACTTAATTTACAATCAAAAAGTCTAACCCAGATACATAAAAACATGAGATTTAAATGCGGCTGCACAATGTATTATTGTGGCAAGTTATTCTAAATACTTCCTAATATTTCTCTTCCATTCGATTTAATAACCATACTTGACAACAGACAACACCCCCCCCCCTCAAGTACTAAAATCAATTAATTTACAGACTTATGAAAAAAATCGTTGCAAAACCAATGAAGATGTTGGGTAGTAAACTCCCCCGAAAAAACAACCGTAGCATTTTGAAACAACCGCAAGTAATGGTTATAACTTTTTCAATACGTCCCCAATATTCATGAACCGGGAATTTTTTAAACATCTAACATTCTTGCTGACCAAAATTACATGAAAATGACACAACGTTATTTTGCTTGTTCAAACCACTTCGAACATTTCAAAAGTGGATTCCATCGTTTTTCAATGCCCCAGATTTGGCAATAACAAGGTTTTCTGCATCGTGACAAATTTTAATATACCGTCTACGTTTTTCCTCACCATATTTTGAAAACAAACATTTAACATTTGTTTGAAAGCCTCTTTCATTTGATTTACTATGGGAAACCTTAAACCAGCCTTGCACAACCAAGTTAGATGATGTGTGCAACACAACGACTATGAAAAATCTACCCCCCATAATGGTGGGATTTATTTTAATCTAGTTTATTCATGGCCGAAGTTGTTGTTGCTATGGCATTGTCCAAAGTAATTGACAAAATTTTATCTTTTCAACATAAACGACAAAGACCTTTTTCTAACATATATTCAAGTTTTACCGGTGTGCTCCAAACGAAAACTCTTTCAGAACGAAATGACCCGCTTCAATCATTTTTCCAAGAACTAGGTTCATCCTAAGTGCGTAACACACATGTAAGCAGCCGGCAAATGTAATGAGGAGCGGACCATATGTCCGTTGTTAGGTTTGACCATATATTTAAATTAGTCAAACCATCATTGTTCTTGTTTAGCCGCTACCCAAAATTTTCCATAGGTACATCACGTTTAAGGGAAGAACGACTTACAAGAGTGTACCGCGGTTTGCAAAGTTTTCTGGAACACTCTCGTTTTGTCTGTTCGTTGTCGAAGTGGTTAAAATGGTAACCCTCTTTGAATTCACCAAACCCGCAAATTTACACGAGATAATTCCGGTATTGTACATGAAAACTTGCCCACACTCGTCCCATCGTCGTTTGCCCCGCATCAGGTTCTGATTCTGCTGAGCCGTGATACTTCACAATGAGGAAGACTAATATGATTCTCAACGTCGTATTGGAACCAAACCTCAAAGAAATGACGAGCACAACTTGCATTGTGTCTTTTTATGACCGTCGACATAATGCACAAGATTGTAGTCTTTCCAAAACTTCTGTTTCGTCCAGGTTTTGTAAACGATTTCACGAGGATTTGCAGTGGCACATGATAACCTACACCGTAGTATGCTAGCCTGAGGCGGAATTCACTTGCCATTGAGTGGATATTTTTTTTTTTGTTCTATAAAGAAAGATTGTATGAATGGATTGAAAGTTGTGAAATAGTTGTAATATAACCTCCCTTAGTATATAATAAAAAACTGCTATTCTAATCCAGTTATCCACATAAAATCTATATTTATAAGAAAATCTGATAAAGTAAATTCCCGGGACCCACTTTTATCCAAAAAAAATCGGTTCGGTTCCAAACCGGTTCCAAAAACCGGTAGTCAAACCGGTGGAATCCCAAAAATGTCGAACCGGTTTCAAACCGGCGGTTTGACCAGGAACCGGAACCGGTTCGGTCAAAACCGGGTTTGACCGGTTCGGTTCCTCGGGTTCAAACCGGTTCCGGTTCGAAAACCGGTTTATTTGTGCACCTCTAAGCCCCGTGCGTGCACAGTGATTAAACTAGTATTCAATATGAGTTTTTAGTATATATATAAAGATACTTCATAGCTGTGAAAATCACCATTCAAAAAATGCTTCCAGTTTCCATCAGTTGATATCCCTGACAAATACTGTGTGTTATTTTGTGGTATTTTAGTAAGATAAGATGGTTTGGATTTTTGAAGCCTTTGCTTGCAAAAGTGTGATGAAGGGTGTCTTTGAAAGATTATGATTGATTGCTTGACTATTGATTGATTACAATTGACCTATATATATGATACAAAGAAACCTTCTAGACTATTGGTTGCCCTAGAAGCTATACAAACCGGGCTCAGGTCAATGGGCCGATTACACTGAATATACAATATAATATGTACTCTAATACGCTCTCGCAGTTGGAGCGAGAGATTTGCAAACGCTCAAACTGTATCTGAAATCAGCAAACAACGGGTATGAGAGTCATTTTGTGAAGATATCTGCATACTGAAATCGTGAAGGGACATGAAGAACTCGAACATGACCTGCTGCTAATTTGTCACGAACAAAATGAATGTCAACATCTATATGTTTGGTGCGCTGATGTTGCACTGGGTTTGCAGACATGTATACGACATTAAAGTGTAGAAGTTTTGACTGCGCATCAGATTTTATGTGAAGTGGGTAGACCCATAAAAAATGTGAATAATGATCTAAGAAAAGAACATAGTATTTATATTCACTCATGCTAGAGACAGGAGATGTCCAAAGGTCTGAGTGAATAATGTCAAAGGGAGATGTAACAATAGAGGTATCGTTGAAAGGGAAGTTTTGTTTGTTTGCCTAACTTGCAGGCACGACACAAGTGTTGAGTGTTTTTGTTTTTATTATAAGACACAAGGCCACGTGACGACAGTGTTTGAATTACAGCGTCACCAGGGTGACCAAGACGTTGATGCCAAAGGGAATGGTTATTAGTAAGTAGGGCGAAGGCCGAGGCGACAACAACGTGTAAATGGTTTAGATCACCCGTGCTGTCACAACGAAGAAGGGTTTGACGGGTATGATAATCTCGTACAGTGAAACCATATGGATCAAAATCAATGAAGCATTTATTATCGGTGGTGAATTTTCGTACTGAAACAAGGTTTTTAATGATATTGGGTGTGACAAGAACATTTCTAAGATGGATGGGATAATATGGATTAGGGATTTGTACATGACCAGAGTGGGTGATAGGTATAGATGATCCATTTTCAACAATAACAGAATGAAAATTACGATTAAGAGAAGAGGTTTGAAGGTTACCGGTGTGAGATGAAAGGTGAAAAGTTGCTCTGGTATCCATATACCATTGCTGATCATGAGAAGCCATAAGAATAATCTTTTTTTCGATGAACAGTTCTCGGTGAACAGTGCTCGGTGACAGTGACGCGATGAACAGTAACATTTTTTTTGATTTGGTGAAAAGATTAATAACAGAGAAAGAATAGGGGAGGGAGACGATTTGGCTGAGAAGAATTAGGAGAAAATTGATTTGGCTCTAATACCATGAAAGATTATGATTGATTGCTTGACTATTGATTGATTACAATGAACCTATATATAGGATACAAAGGAACCTTCTAGACTATGGGTTGCTCTAGAAGCTATACAAACCGGGCTCAAACCAATGGGCCGATTACACTGAATATACAATATAATATGTACTATAATAGTCTTATCTATTCCTCAATCAGTTGAATATGTTTATTCCAAAGACATTTCCCTTAAACTGGAATGTTTTTTAATAAGAACCGAGGATCATGTTGTTTGATAGGTTTCCAAGTCATGGTGCAACTTTAATGGTCTCTGCACCTTTTTTTTATTCTTTCGGGTGCAAGCACGAAGATGTCATTGCATATTATGTACTCTTAAACTCACTGCTTAACAAATGAAATGCATCATGCCCAGTTTATATAATTAAATGTGGCAAATGGGCAGCGAGCATCAGGTCGAATCATGGGTTAAATAAGGTCATGGTTTAAACGTGTCCTGGATTTGACGTGTAATTTTGAAAATAGGGTCAAACTGGCCAGCGACATGTTACTTCTTTGCTACACCTTTTTCCTTTCTTTTCTCAAGTTGTGTTAAAGGTAGTGAATAACACATTCAACGTAAACTTTAATATCACATCTAATAGTTCCTTTTCCTACCACGTTTCATCTACATCCTTTTCCTTTTATTCTTAAGTTGTTTTAATACTAATATGCATCCTGATTCTTTTTTTTTAAACGACGACTTTATTAGAACCACTAGCAAGGAGCTAGAAAAAATATATATATACGTGAATTTGTTTGAGGTGAACCTCATGAAAAAATATATATATACATATTTTTAAAGTTTTAATAATAGGTAACTGTTATTTACTAGTCTTACTTCAAAAGAAAAAGAGCAAGGTTGGATCAAGTAGTTAACATCCTTGCCTTTGGAGACAGAACTAAAGGCTTTGATCATTACCCATTGTAAGGCCGGAGGTCCTTTTCTACCTTTGGTAGAACCGAAAGCAGCATCTCTACCTTTGGTAGAGATAGGGCTGTCTACGTCTCAACCCCCTGACTCTGAAGACAAAAATAAAGGGTTCGATCATTACCCATTGTAAGGCCGGAGGTCTTTTTCTACCTTTGATAGAACCGAAAGCAGCATCTCTACCTTTGGTAGAGATAGGGCTGTCCCCTAAACCGTCTCAAACCCCCCCCCCCCCCCCCCCACCCCACCCCCACCCCCGTGAAAGACGTATTGAGAGTTACTTTTTACACAACTTCAAAAAAACAAAAAAATATGGTGTGGAAAAGTAACAGGTCGATCAGTGCTGTTTGAGCCGTTTTTTATAGTGACATGTTTGTGTTTTTACCTGTTTAACCCATGACCTGTATTCACCATGACCCAACCCAGCCCTCCTCGTCTGCACATCTATGATTAACAATGTGGTGCTGTTTCATACTGATTTGGAGGAGTTTAAAGTCATTATCTATAAACCGAAACGACTTTAAGCATTCATGTAAACAGGGGCGGAGCCAAAATAAATTACGGGGGGGGGGGGGGGGCAAATTAATTTTTTTGTTGAACTGATAAAGGTGACGCCGATAGAAAAGTCGAAGTACTGTAAAAAACTGAAAATAAATTGTGCAACAATGAGATAGAACATGAGTAAATATATGTACCGTATATATTATTGAAGTGTCCAAAAACTAAATTGATAAAATTTAAAATAAAACAAAAATATTAAAATAAAAGATATTTTATAAAAGAAAGTTAGGAAAGGACATTCGTTTCGTTTTGGTCACCCACGCGACTTACTACTACCAAACAAAAAAATTGCTTTACTATCATCTCCTTCCCCGATGAGTTCTTCATCTTTCCCAATAGTTTTTCCATCTTTTTCACATCTCAACAAAATAAAGCTTTCTTTACATCTTAAAAATTGACGAAAAATCAATATTCACTTTGAATTTGAAGAAGATAGACACTTTCAAGAGAAGGGGGGGGGGGGGGGGGCAAAACCAGAAAATATATTAAAAAGTTCAACAATATGAACAACGATTTTTTTCTGTAGGGGCACCTGCCCCGTAGCCCCCTTGCTGTCGCATTTGCGTGTATACACGAAATGCACATTCACTACCAAAATTAAAGCAGTGTGGAGTAGGTGGTTCCCAAACTCAAAAAGTGTGCCACGTCAGCAAAATAGAGTTTGGCACCAAAATGTTATGCGCACCAGAAATTCAGTGGCATTGGTTTGGCAACCAGAATCTGGTGCCAATAAAGCATTATATTTTATTATTTTTTATTTTTTTTTCATATTTATTTAAAATACACTTATTTATATAACTAAAAATAAAATTTATTGAAATTAAAAACATTACATTAATAAAAAAATGTTACATAAAAATAAAAAGCATAATATGTAAAAAGAAATAAACAATGAGGAGCTAAAATGTCAACTTAAAATAACAACAAGGTTTAAAAAAAACACCCTCTTTCCTCTTTCTCTGTCTTCTTTCTTATTCTTCTTCCTGGACATAGAACACGCAACCATGGACAAAAATACACAAAAGCTTTATCATCAAACACAAACATACACACACACAAACATAAAAAAGTAAAAAAAAAAAAATTTCGCGTGGGCTGTTATCCACAAGAGGTCAAAACAGCGCGAGAAGCCTTGCGCGAGCCAGACGGAGTGGGCGACTCGTGGCCTTTTCTCGCGCCAAAGCTTGACAGCCCAGGCCTTACATGAAATGCTACATTCATCTACCATAATTATTAGGTTATAGTGCAATCTAGAGTTGAGCATTATAGACCGTGGACTGGATCGAACTAAGAAACCAGACTGAATCGAACATATTTCGGTCCGGTCCTCGGTCTTACGCACAACCGGCTATTATATTTTGTTGAATTGGACCGGAGCGGACCTGGACCGAACATTCGGTCGGGTCCTCGGTCCGGAGTTTTGACCAAATCGATTTTCGATTTGGTTCAATCTTGATAAATCTTGTCTTAATCAGTCTGGTCTGATTTTAAACAGTGATCGACCCTAGCTATCATTGACGTTTACATTTTAAAACATTGTCTCGAACCTTTTTAATTCTTAAATAAAAATAAAATAAAAATGCATACAAATATTTGTTAGACTACATAATTCCCCGTAGGTTATTATTATTATTCATGTATTTTATATAGAGATTACATGAGAAAACCCTAATGAACCCTAAGCTCACAAACCGGGCTTGAGCTTACTAACTTATCATCTAATACTCCCCCGCAGTCTGAGAGGCGAAATCTCGAAAGCTCGGACTGGAATAATAAACTACAAAACATTAACCAAATAAAAACATTAACGTAATAAAAAGCGAACCGGCTCGTGACCGAAGCACGAACAAAAATATAAGATTGTGTTGATTTGTGACCTTAGCACAAATCACCAACACAAATCACGATTGTGTGGATTTGTGACCTTAGCACAAATCACCAACACAAATAACAATCGTGCGGATTTGTGACCTTAGCACAAATCACCAACACAAATAACAATCGTGCGGATTTGTGACCTTAGCACAAATCACCGACACAAATAACAATCATGTGGATTTATGACCTTAACACAAATCACCAACACAAATAATAATAAAAGAAAAAACAAATAACTATAACTTTTTTTTAATAAAACATCACCAACCCCATAAATTGAAAGCAACTCACAAACACAACCCACAACACTTGAACAGTTGAACCTATCACACTCCCTGGTCTTCTTCTACCTTTTCTCATGATTCTTGTTGTTGGGAATTGAATCGTTAAATAAAGTATTCATATCAGCAACATCCAACAGATCATCCCAATTCATTACTTCTTGCATAATTTACTCGCTCACTTTTACACGCATATAATTTAATTGGGGATTTGTAAAGTAGATTTGGTTTTTTTTATCGGTGTGTTTAGGTTGTGCGTTTGATTGAGGAGAGGGTTAGGGTTTGACGGAGTGGTTTAGGGGAGGCGGCTCAAAGTAGCTATCTAAGTCTAAGAATTAGACCCGCTCCGATACCATGTTAAACTACATAATTCTCCTTAGGTTATTATTATTATTCATGCACTTTATATAGAGATTACATAAGAAAACTCTAATGAACCCTAAGCCTACAAACCGGGCTTAAGCTTACTAACTTATCATCTAATAATATTTACCCAATCTCACTTTTCACATGTCGCGTCCACAATAAAAATTATGTGTCATTTTTATTGTGGACATTATGTGGATTTTATCGCGTCCACAATAAAAATGAGACATAAGTGATAATATCATTCATGAAATATGTACCGTTTACTGAGAAGTCTTCTGGTTACGTTACGTATGGTATCCGTGAAGCCAAATG